>JBCAUA010086295.1:0-24360 GCA_038406235.1 Peronia verruculata | reverse complement strand
TCATAAGTGATTTACTTCCGTGTTTGAAATGTAAACAATGGAATGTGGGGCGGACACGGAAGCGAAACGTCATAAGTGATTTACTTCCGTGTTTGAAATGTAAACAATAGAATGGCGGGCCGACGCGGAAGCGAAACGTCATAAGTGAACGATCTGTATGCGACTAGATGTCACAGGCATAACAGTAGCATTGTTACTAGCCGAAAAGCCTGCATTCTTTTCTATAACTCAGCTATGATAGTTCATGTGTCACAGGAACGTTGGTCACGGTTGTTTATTCCAAACTTAGTGTGTACCAAAATGATATAAAGAGAGAGCTTTAACCAGCAATTCGATGTAATACATATCATAATGTTAAGCTATTATAATAAGAGCGATCAGGGGGCGTGGCACTTATCTTACGGTCCAATAAATGATATAAAGAGAATGCTTTAACTAACAATTCGATGTAATACATATCATAATGTTAAGTTATTATAATAAGAGCTATCAGGGGGGCGTGGCACTTATCTTACGGTCCAATAAAGTCGGAATCGGCAGGCATTTAAAATTCACATAAAATTACAGACGTGGGGAACTGATACCCAACTATGTTATAGGCTACTCTTTATTTTGATTGAATTTACACACTTGTTTTAAGTTATTTTTTTAATGTCGAACTATCATTAATTTTGTCCGCCATCACTTCCATGCGGGACACATGACGCGTTCAAATCATGTTTTCTTTGAGTAATATTCAGTTAATGAATCAAAACATCAGCATCGAGGTGCGCATACAGGCCAAAGTATTTAAGTCGCAGGACTAGATATTTTAAAAAACCTCCCACGGAGTCCGTGGGGTACCTAGCTACTATATCATAATTCTTCCAGCCGTTCACAGTTTCCGGCAGTTGGCCATGTTGATTCAAGGGATACAAATCTTTATGGTAACAATAACTATAATCAGTCGCTGTAAGTCAGGAGATGTTACTATGATCCTGTAGTCAAAGGATGTCGTTCGGTTTCTCCTTAATTAGGTATTTTTTTTCAAAATCACATGACCTAGTGAACATCGCTCACATGTGGCTTTGTTTACTTGCTCTGCGCATGGCAGACAAATCTGCACGAATGATGAGCTCTCAGACCTGTCACATCATATAAACAAAGCCACATGTGAGCGATGTTTCCTAGATCATGTGATTTTGCTGAAAATATCTAATTGCATTCAGCAATTGCATTCAAGTCTTGTAATGTTCAGCTATTAGTGTTACACTTAATAAAGCGAAGAATTCCAAAAATATTTCTGAAAAGGAGACTCTTATTTCAAAGAATTCAGCTCAAAAAAGTTCCTCCAGATTTTGTCAAAAGTAATCTTACATGAATTTTTTACGTTTGTACTGTCACACTATTGTCAATATTGCACAAATTAATAAATATTGTGTTTTTTTCATTTCATAAATTTGTGTCCATACCAAAACAACATCATGAAAGTACACAATGTCAACAATTGGACAAAAGAGATCACACTGCATAATTCCAAGAAAGGGAGAGAAAGACACAGTGACCTGCGAAATGAGCACAACATCTCAATAACTTTTCACAAATCTGATTTTAGTAAACAAAGTAGACTGTAAAGAGCAGTATTTGATGCCCAAGCAAAAATCAATATTGCTTAATTCAAGTCAGCAGCATATCAAAAATAAAAGAGCTTCTGAACGGTTAAAAATAGTAAACACTACAGCGGCTGTTGAATTTAGTACTAAGAGAAAAAAAAATGATCAACTACAGTATCAGTAGATTCAACAATGTCATTCAGACCATTCTTCTTTCACACTATCTGATTAATTTCTCATGGTTATAAAATATTTCTATGTCCTTCAGGTTTTACCTAACTGAGAAACCAGCATACTTCATTACACTAAAACAATGACAAAATGAACAACTTTAACCCAGTTCTCACAAGTGAAGTACTAAAACAAATATGATAAACCAAACACTTATGCTTGACCTTTACAAACATGCTGATATCTAACTTCTGTAGTAGAGTCAGTTAGGAACAAAAAAAACTTGAATCACACAAATTCATGAAGAAAGCATGAAACTTTCACAGTTGACAGAGCATGTCTTGAGCTTCAAAATTTGATATAATGCCACTCTATCGTTTGCCTATAATCTGAGATATAGGTAATTAAAGTTATGAAAATTATTGTATGGATGAAAAATATTCCTCTGCACCGGATTAAACTGCGCACAGTGGATGCGCTACTGACCACATTGTGTCAGATCGCCCATCCCCCGAGGAGACAGCAGAAAGAGTGGGGAGCTGTAAATTACTCTGTTTGACAATCTGACACTCTTTAGTTTTACCGCATCCCAACTCAACACAACAGCCAAGATGTTACAAAAAAAAACAACATGCAAGCCGTGAAACCAGAAATGTGTTCCTCTAGGGGTGGGATATTTTGTCCTGCTTTTGATTTTGTAGATGAAAATAATTCTTTTACACAAGACTAGAGCGTGTAGGGCTGTTTTTTTCCTTAAACTTCATTTAGTATTTTTAGTAATTTGTTTATATATTTTATTTTACATGTATTTATTTATAAATATTTACTTTTTATCTTTTTTCTTTCTTATTCAATCTATTTTACATTGTTAAATGGAAGTGAATAGGTGGACCCCAGGTATATATATATATATATCATCTGTAATTATTCATCATCAATGATCAAAGCACACCATCTATAATTAGCTCGTCGGACCTACATCTTAGGGTTAGTGTGGACCGTCACCCCGTTCGTCGGACCTACATGTTAGTGTTACGTTGGACTTGCGCTGGGTCCCAGCAGGGTGAGCCAGAGGGGTTATTCTAGGTCTCTACGACAACCGAGAAGGTAAAGAAAAATGAACAGTGCGTCGCCCGGGCTCCACCTATCATCTACCTTGTTAAATTACAGGCAGGAAGTTAACATAGGAGTAAATCACTTATTGCATGGAACAGAAATATAACCATTTAGAAAGGAAGACAGTTTTGTTGAATAGGGCATGGATATGAAGAAACAGAACAAGACTTGACCAAAAAAAAAAATTAAGGTCGGGGAGCCTGGAACTTCACATAGTCCTCTCAGAAAGAAATAAAACGTTATTTTTGGTTGATGATAGTCAGAACTATTTTTATTGTTTTTGATAAAGTGTGGAGGACAAAACACCAGCTTCCACAAGATTGAAGGAAAAAAAAAAGGAGGAAGAAAACAAAGAAGACTGAAGAGAAAAAAGAGGGAAGAACACCAAAGAAAATTCTGCAGCATCAAAATGAACTGTGGACAAGACTGTTTCATGTTTAAAGTATTTTACACCTTCGACAGTTTGTCAAAAGCTGATCTAGTAAGGGGTGTTTGTGTTATGTGAATGTCATTCAAAATGTATTAAACAAAACTAAAACAACAGAAAATAGGAAAGAGATACATATCAAGTTGCTCGGACAAAAAAAAACAAGTATCTTGGGCAAAAAGGGATGAGACAATTATCTACCTATGACCACATCGATATAAACATGGAGAAAAAAGAGCTGACAGTTGTCCAAAATGGAACAAAATCAAACAACCTGCATGTTGTTTTGCAAAAACTAGTACGCTTCCACTGTAATAGTGAAATGGGCATAAGAAAAAGAACATCCAACGGATCTTTATACCTTGCTTACCTAGAGTGATCCTGTTGCTCTGTGAGCAAACTGATTTAATGATGCTATAACTGTAATTTATCGATCATAAAAACACCAAGAATTGACCATTCTGACGGTGAAGAAATTGAATATCCTGATTCCATCATACCCTTTATAGATAATATTTTCTTTCTTGCCATATTTGCAGTCTATAGTACCTTTGTGAATACAGCTAATTTTAAAAGAAAAAAATAGATTTTGTTTGTTGTACAACTCCTTAACAAGCCTTTGATAACCACTGTCATGGTGCTTTAGGTAGAATCAGTTACAGAACAAAACATTTCAAAATTCCAGAAAGCTTGATCCAGTTATAAAATGACCTCCACAGAAAACTAACCGCTCTTGAAACATTTCTCTCCCCTTCACTCATTTCTCTCTCTCTCTTTCTTTCTCTCTCTCTCACACATATACAAATACACATACCCTAAGCTACACTCTAAATTTGCAGCGACTGGAGATTATGAAACATTACAGACACCATTTTCGCTTAGCTTTTATATCTCCTGAAAAAGAAATGATCACCTTCTTCCAACATTATTTTTGCATCAGAGAGATGGTTGAAAGAAAAAAAAATGTCTTCTGCACTCAATCAAGTTAAAAAATTACCTACTCATTTCCATTCGGCTTTTTTCAAGACACCAAAATGTATGTGTTTTCAACACCCCAGAGGGATTCCGGTGGTAACATTAGAGACAGTTTCAAAGAGACACAGATGAGCCAATATTTCTGAGATATTGTTTCTACTGTGGAAGCTGAGATTCTATGTGACAGCATGAAATGGGCTACAAAAAAAGACAAACATAATCAAATGAGAAAATAAAGTAATTCCATACAAATGTGTCATCAAATTTGTAAGGAGAACGTTTGAAATAACTTAGAGCATAGTTCATTTTATTGCACAGGTCAAATGGCCTTATTAAGCTATCAGTTGAGACATTGACCTTTTTACAAAGTGAAAGAAAAAAAGAAAAGGGAAGGGGTATAGAGAAGAGGAGCAGTGGGGATAAAATAAAAAAAAAGAAATTGAATGAAAAAGAAAAAAAGCCTGTAAGCTGTAATGACATGAAAACCCAGGTTATTTTTTTGTTTGAATTACAATTGTAAAAATATCTGTGTATTTGTCTCTAACAACCATTTATCTTTACTTGTGCCAAATTTGGCAAATTTGCCGTCATTACATGGCTGGCTGTAATCTACTAGTACACTTTAGATGACGAAAAACCAGTATTTCCTCGATTATGTCCCTTGATTCTTATGTAGATTATAGAGAGATTTTTTATTGACCCTAATTACCCACTTAGGCCCACTTGCTAAGGTGGCTCCATATCAGCATTTGTTACCTCATTTGTTACCTCAGGTCTCCCCATAGTGTGAACAAAATCTGGTCCTTCCTTCACTAATTTGCATGATTTTATCCTAACTGACTCCACTACTGGGACTTGTAAGCAAAGCAAAACTGAGATTTTCAAAGAGGAACTCTGTGGCTAGGGGGATAGGAATCTCCCTCTCAATGAAGGTTCAAACCTTTTCTATGGGAAAGTACTGAACTTGCATAATTTCTGTGGCTCTACATCTAGACCTTTCTCTAGCGTTCATGTGTAAAAGTGAAACTACTTTATTGGTCATGTGAGCATGTTACACGCACAGTGTGCATATTTCATATATGCACATTAAAATATGCTTGGCAGTTAACACGTGGTTTCAGTGAAAGACTCTTGAAGGTCAAAATTAGTACAAAAGAAGTTGGTGCTTTTGAGACAGAATTCTGATGTGTTCAAAGTTCATGTGTTTGCTTTGCCTTTGAAATTGGAATTCCTCTGATCTCTCTAACACCATTACTATACAAAGGAAAAAGATCTTCAAATCTATAGCCAAAGTTACACAAAGAATGAATTCAGTTACCTCCTTATACTCACAATATAACTGTCTGGTTGGGATGCTGAACAGCTGTGTAAATCTTAAAGATTTAGGTTCTTCAATTCACATACATGTAATTACAACAGTGCAGTCTAATAAAGTCTTGGCTGTCTAGCTCTCATAGTGTCTCTTCCCTGCAAGATAACGCATAGCCTCTGTGGAACAGAGCATGAAATGAGAAGACAGAATTAGACAGCTTATATATATATAAGGGAGTACTGATAAGAGCAGTAAACCACACTCCTGACTGTGTATCAATCAATACAGCTTGTTCTCCGTACTGATATACCCAGGCTTTGCCCTCTGTGAAGAGGTCACTCCAGCTTTGCTTTACAGCGTCAACAAAATACAGGAAATAGCACTCTACCAGCAAAAATTCATATACTCAATTGGCATAGAGATGGATGACAATGGCTGCTTCTGATGGTAGGAGTGGTCATCACATCTTTGGGGGGGGGGGGGGGTTGCTTGCTAATTGATCAATTGCTTGGCATCGCTGCTTCTCATACCTTGCATGTACTGAAAATAAGGTTTTGGGACTAACATATCGAAAATGGGGTTTTGCTATTCATACACTCTTTGATCTCTTCTCATACCAGAAAAACAACGGATGGGGTCAGAATCATATGCTCCATGCCCCAGAACAGCACCAACATGGCACTACAAAATACATGTAAGTGTATACAGAGATTATGAAAATTTAATTGCGATTTTCTCAATATGTATGAATTTTTCAATGTACGAGAAGCAGCGATGCCAAGCAATTGATCAATTAGCAAGCATCCTTGCACAGCCTTACACTTACACTCTTACATTCAAGTTACAGTACAGGTAGACATAGTCAAACATGTGCATGTGCGACAATACATGTACATGTGCTTTAGTGCATAGGCAACCCAGCAAAAAGAGATGGCGCCTGTGCTACAATCACTGTCTTCTTAGTTGTAGCAATGTGACGGTATAGGTTTAGTCTGTTTCTACATTGTGCTCGCTCTTTCACCTGCAGGTGACTAGCTTTATTGTATTGACGATCTACATGATGGCTTCCTCTAAACCACTGAAGAGAAAGAACATGCCTCTTTCCCTTGAGTCGAAAATGAAAATGCTGCAGAGAACAGACAGTGGTGCAATGTCCAAGAAGGCCATGCTGAAAAGTATGGTATTTCCCCAAATACACTGCCGATGATATTAAAAAGCAAGAAGCAAAACAATGATATGTGCTGATATGCCCAACCTACCAGCATAAGTTTTAGGTACGACTTGTGGGAGATTTGGTAATCCAGAATCAAAGGTGAAATGAAAATCATTAGTAGTTTCATGACTTCCATCTTTCTTGAGAACTTCAGCATGTACATGTACCTGCAAGTCAGGACCTCGTGTGTACACAACCTTGCAGAGATACAACAAAAGAGGATAGTATTCTAAACTAACATTCTTGAAAATGAAGTTATAACAGTATATAAATTCAGCACCTTTCACACACAAATATTGTTCTACTTTACAGATGTTCAGTAATTCTTCTCTCACACCTTATTCTTCCCTGTCCCTCCATTTTTGTTCAGCTCTTTCAAACTTTTAATGAATTACATGTCTTTCAAAAAATCAATGAAAGTCATAATACATGAAGTGCAACATGATGAAATCAGGGGCAAGTCAACTTGATGTGACCGAAAAAATGTTTTTCAACAATGAATGAATTTTTTCTTCACAGAAACCTTCTACTTTTTTAATCAATGCAAACATGCATTTCAGAGTTAAATTTGCAGTAACAGACTGAATAAAAGCCCAAATATTGTAATTAAGGATTAATAAGGTTTAACAAAAGTGATCAGTCATTTTCTCACTAAATTCAGCTGCAGCAGTAGGTCACCCCCATCACCTTTGATTGCCAATACCTCGACTTCTACTTAACGTTGGACAAAAAACTGTTTACACATAGAATGGAAAAATGGCTAATCTTCACAGTGATACTTATAATTTCATAGGTTCAAAATTTCATGAGAGCCTATTTCATTACCCTGCATCTCATACATTCATCCCATGCAACAATGCAGTGTTTTGTTTAAAAAATTGGAAAAACAATATTTAGCATTCACTTTATCATAACACTTATGAAATGGAACGCTAACAAAATCTGTGTCAAAGAAGAATTCTTTCTAGAACATAATTCTTTTAGAACAAGCTAAACATGCAGATTTTCTCTTTCCATGACATACTTGTTTAAAAAATAAACTGGGCAATTTAAGAAGATGCTGATACATGAACATAGCAAACAATGCCAGAAAGCTACTTCACAAAATAGTGTCATAGTCACACAAGTGTTTGCAAGAGCTGATATCAAACCTGTGCTGATAAAAAGAGCAAATCTCCAATCTCCACTGGTTTCTTGAATACAATGTCATCAACAATCTTGCACATTCCCAACCTTGTTTTCCTATCCAAAGATGAAATTTGTAATCAATGATAAAATAAGTAAGCAGAATTAAGATTCATAAAATAATTTCTATTGTAACAAAGTTCAGCTTGTGCTAAAAGTAAAATATAATTGGGAGAGAAATGTATATATTTCCAAAATTTTTTATCAGAAAAGTATGCTGGACATGTTTAATTTTTCAAAATGGACCAAAAGGGATTCTTAATTATAATCAGAATTAATTAATCATTCATGGCAGCATGCTGAACGTGACATTTTGAACCGTTCATAAACTAAAAAAACCTGAAATATCCTGATCTGGCAAAAACTGTAATAGACAAGGATAATTTGTTTTATTATATATACAGGTACAAATTATTTGCATGCCAGATCCATGTCTCCCCTTCAAATTATTGATAGCTCATAACTTACGAATACAGAGATCCAGCAGCCCATCCTAGTTCATATGCTTTCATCATTAAGAAACCGCCAAAGATTTTGTTATACAGGTTCCTTTTCTGGTGACAAAATAATATCCATTTTGAATTAGTTGTCATCTGCTGGTCATGGGATGTGAAAAGGAATGATATTCATTTGTAAATGCCTTTATGCATTATGAGCAAATTAATATATGAATACAAATACATGTAGTTTATTTGTCCACGAGGAAATACATTTTGACCAGTGCAGAAAAGAACTGAAACAAAAATATATGAAGAATACACAGCACAAAGATACATTAACAATTTCCATATGCACAACCATGTCAGAAAACTTACCTGTTTGGAAAATATCTTGGATCATAATGAAGTGTGTGTGTGTGTGTGTGTGTGTGCGTGCGTGTGTGTGTGTGTTGCGTGTATGTGTGTGTGTGTGTGTATGTATGTGTGTGTGCGTGCATGTGTGTGTATGGAGGTAGTTATTAATGATGAACTATGTGTTGTTAATGAATGTGTTATTGTAAAGCGCCTTGGGGCTTTGCCATAGGCGCTTAATAAAAAGACACACGGGCGGGCACGCATGCACGCACGCACACACACATGCACGCACGCACACACACACACACACATGCATGCTATAGACTAAAGAGGTCCACGCTTTTGAACCTGACTTGGGATCTACAGTTTGAATGTGACACTTCAAATCATATAAACTACAAGACATACCTCTGGATGACAAATAATGAGTGATTTCAGTGTTGTTTCTTCCATCCAAATGGAATTTTCAGGCTTCACTCTAGTCCTAAAAGTTCCTGAACTAGAATAAAATAACAGAAAGCAAGCCTACAATAATCTAATCTGCAATCCTCTTAATAAACTATTGTCTCCACTGAAAAAAAAAAAAACTCCCACTATAAACAAACCTTCTTTCCCAACTGGCACACTCCCTGACAAGGTACAAAGAAGGAACCTTTCAATTGAAAGAACCCCACAAGAAATGATGTCATTCTATATCTCAACGTGCTAACTGATTCAAATCGTATCAAGATTGTTTCTAATCAACAGTATGGCTTCCATCCCATGACAAATAAAAATTAATCTGTAGAGCAGACACATATTTCATAGTTGACTGAGAAGTACTTTGATAATGGAACTGTGTCTGCATGTTTCTCCAATGAGAAATAAAAACAGTCAGAACATAATGTCTATCACAATGTGTGTTAATCTCTGCATAACTTCAACTGTTTTCTAAAAACCTAACAGCAACAACTACAGCTATTTTTATTCTCAGATACGTTTTAGAGGCTTCAATTTTAGCATTGAGTTTTTATAGTTCGTCACAATGAATATGAAGCACAAACATACATGTACACTCGAAAACACTTATTAAGAAAATGCTTAACAAAAACTTCCGTTATTAAGAAAGAATCTTTGGGAATCTTCCTTTTTGTTATGAAATTTGTTATGCTTATCTATATAATAAGAGCGATCAGGGAGCGTGGCACTTATCTTACAGTCCAATAAAGTCGGAATCGGCAGGCATTTAAAATTCAAATAAAATTATAGACATGGGCAACTGACACCCAACTGTGTTATAGGCTACTCTTTATTTTGATTGAATTTACACTGTTGTTTTAATTTATTTTTTTAATGCCGAACTATCATTCATTTTGTCCGCCATCACTTCCGTGCGGGACACATGACGCATTCAAAACATGTTTTCTTTGAGTAATATTCATTTAATGAACCGAAATATCAGCATCGAGGAGTGCATGCTGGCCAAAAAATTTAAGTCGCAGGACTATATATTTTAAAAAACCTCCCACGAAGGCCATGGGGTACCCAGCTAGTATCAAATAAAGCTATGGGCTGATATGAAAACTACCCTGATCACATTTTCTTTCCAGACCAAGCTCAGGTTCTGGACCAGTTTCTTCCAGCGAAGAAATTGTCCGTGAGCATGTCCAATACCGGCAGCCACAATGTAGCACCAGTCATGTCAAGCACCGGTAGCCCAGCAATATGACACAACAAGAAAAAAAAAGGGCCGCGGCACAAGCATATAGACATCATGCCACCTTCCCCAACCCATTTCATACCTCACCCTATCATGTCCCAATCGAGTATGATCTACTGTGAGTGAGTGTCACCTATAACGTGCATGTTTGAGGCTTTTTTATGATTTCATCATTATTTACAGCCATACAACCACAGTATCAGAGGATGGATTGGCCTTTAACTAGACGTACATAATCCGCCTACGCCTTTGTCTTTTAATCATACACTATACAACCTTCCGCTTGCAGGCATTCTCGTATTATATTTTATGACAATGAATGTGTAGCCAGCTGTTTAAATAACACTTGGTTTCCTAGTTTCCCTGTTTCAATTTATCCTCTTTGGATATAACAGAATAGCAATAGAACGAAATGATTTACATTCCCGGCAAATTTCATTTTAACCATTTTAGAGTGTAATGGGGGGGGGGGCTGGATCTGCCAGATGCGAATCAATATGTCAACTTTGTTGTTTTGTATTTTTAGAAAAAGTAGCAAGTCTCTACCAGATTAATTATGGGTCCAGAATGTACTTATTTCTAAAAATTTTATATTGCATTTTTTTTGTTGTTGTTTTTTTTTAGATGCCAGGTTGTCAAAATTCAGCAAATTGGGGCTCAAGACATTGCTAAAAAAGGACACAGTCAAGTGTTTAATTGCACTCTTCCCCTACATATGATCAAATTGTGATATCTACCACTGCATGTAACAGCCAGAGGGAGCCAAAGCTTGGTTGACAGCAGGCTGGGACATACATTCAATGACCATTACTCAAACATCTTAGAATGGACACATCCACTTTTTTTTTATTAGCAAAAACCATATTTCAGGACGAAGAAAAAGTTCAGCTCTTTAGGACCAGCAGAATATGGTTAGTCCAAACGTGTTAAAGGTATTTCACATATTATTCTGTATGTTCTTCCCTCTGCATTGTTTGTTGTAATGTATGTCAACACTGTATTGGCCCCTTGTCAAAACAATATATTATGTGGACTATTAGTTTCACACTCTGAGACAGCTTGCAGGGTCACGACATTCAGTCTCTGTCTTAATGAATATATTTACTGTATATGATAGGGTGTGTTTGTTGACAATGTCAATTACAATACTGTGATAGAATAATAATAAAAAATATAAGTCAGACAAGGTAAACACATCAGTCTGCATTTGATTGGTTTTACACCATGGCACTGCAAGTTCAACAGGGTTTATTTGGATTGGTGGCATGGACTTTACTGGGATGATCCATGACAAACTGCAGCAAAACATATAATCTAGAATAGGACCATAACATACAGCCATGAAATGGGTTATTAAAAATGAAATAAATTGCAAAATTTCTTAGAAATCTAAAAGTATGGCAAGAGAGCACTACAGGCAAAATCTGAACTCTCATGTCATTGTCAATCAACTTTAACCTGAAAACTTTTTTTTTTTTTTTTTGCTTTTGACTGAAGGTCATTTTACTGTGTGCATGAGTAAGTGGCATGTTTATCTAAATCAAAATATGTCTTTGGAAATGTGTTAGCATGTCTGGTTGCCAGGGAATAATTGGCATCTTGGAATTTGCCCAATTTTTTAAAACCTATCTTGCCAGCAAATTGTTCCAAACTTTCCATGCTATTCCTAACCTTTTAATACGTATATCTAGAAAATGATGGAAGAAAATATGAGTTTTTTTAAGAGGGTTTGTTTTTTTTTGTGTGTGAATTTTTGAAAATGTCATGTCCAATTTGTGCAAAACTGGCATGTTTATTCATGAAAATTTATTGTTTTTCTCAAAATGTAGAAGGGATATCACAACAAAGCATCATCTTGATTCTTATCTCATGGAAAATAAGTGGATCAAATATGATGAAAATATGTGGAAGTTTTGGAAAAAAAAGAAAAATAAAGAAAAAACAATAAAAGTTTCAAGAAAAAAAGCAAAGTATGAAACCTCTTGACTAAATAGCACACTGAAAAATCTTCAGCGTGCTTAAGACTACCATTTGGCAGACAAGACATTGAAGTAACCATAGGCCATGAAATATGAAGTGTTCTCTTTCTAGTGCCTTCTGGGGGGATTGTTCTTGGGTCTCCAAATGTGGTCTTGGTGCCTATTTGCTATTTGATAAGCTAACAATACTTTTGTAGAGACATGTTCTTTCTTTCACTTCATCGAATCTGAATGAGTAAGTTCACTGATTTTTTTTTTAAACAATACAAGAGCTCTTTTGCTCTGCCCATATTTATTAGAGTAACTGCTGAATTCAGCATGGATCATGTGGAGATTTTTTATTGTTTAAAAAAAAAATCAGTGAACTTACTCAGAAATGCCATCTTTCTCCCCAATTTGATATGGGATTTTGCTGAATTTTGACTAGCCCCTATACATATAAAAAAAAATCTGCAATAAATGTATTTGTCATAGGAACATTCTGGACCTATAATCTACAGAAATGATTCTAATAAAAAAAAAGAAAGTTGACATTTTGAGCCAAAACCAGCTTAATCCAGGTGCATCTCTCTCCCCTCTTGAGAGGAGCTGTGATCATCCACAATAACCAACAGTAATGCTATGTCCATTGCACTGAGTAGTCACCTCTGGGGTCAACATATAGCTTAAAGAAGAACTAAGCTTATGTACTCTCCTCCCCCCCCCCCCTCTTTCTTAAGGCAAATTTTAAATAACAAAATCATTGAAAATGGAAGAATCAAATGAGTGTACAAAAAGACAAGAACATCAACACACAAATCATAAAACAAATTTGAATAGACATCTCCATCAAGTAATGTAATTTCTTGCTGTTGTTAGGAAAATTCATATGGCTTTTTCTTCTGTCTAATTCTTTTGACACTTCTGAAGCAATCATGTGAACAACCATAACACTGCTACTGTAACTTATATCCAAAGCTGCCAGAGGTCAAGAACATCATCCCTTGTGATAGGAATGTTTAGTACTTATAGTTAAACGTAATTCCAATTTTCAAAAGCTATACGTGAACAAGACCTCTCCTATTTCTAACCATCAGAACTCACTGCATATGTCATGAAAACCAGTAAAATGTTTGCATTTCACTTATCTTTACTTACCTAAGGTCAACAGTGGACAGAAAAATATCATGGATGATTAACCTTTCTTCTTCTGATGGAGGCATTTTCAGTAAGGACATTTTACCCATCTTTTGTCTGTGTTTTTTGTTCTCTGAAGAAGTTGTTCATAAATTTCAGAGACAATTACTCAAGGCTTCTCAGTCACAATTCAGGACAAACAATATAATATTGCTCAAACAAAGGCTTCTGATCATGTAAAATAATTTGAGAATCAAATAATAATGATGCGATTGTATGAAAATTAATTCAAATGCTAATAAATTATATCAACAACTGATTCAATGCTGATTACAGATTGAGTAGTTGACTTGACTTTAAGGAGTTTATCACAGTGGAGCACCCTGGATAAGTAAATGATAAACAAAACATGTGCTAGCGTAGTTCAAATCTATTTTGTCAGCATATCATCAATTTCACATCGGTCAAAGTCCTTCAACAGATAAATGAACCATAACTTTTTCACACATTGCTGACTGCTGGGTCAATGAATTGATCATTTGAAGTCCTACTTCAATACCATTAACTTTCTTTCCAAGAGAAGTCCTTCAGTAAGCAAAAAAATTGTACAAAAAAAGAAAGCCAAAAAGATAATCCCCTGACACTATCTGTCAAAATGCTTAGCACTGCTTTTCGGTGCATCACTGTTTTGCTTTCTGAGAATGTGTTGGAAATGAGAGACATGAATCTGCGATATAAAGAAGATTAAATATTCTTTATCTTCTTTATATCTTAACTACAGCATATAAAAGTGAAAGACGAAAAACTGGCTGATAGGGTGGTAAATTACAATTGCCAATATGAATCACAACAAGTTGAAATCAGGCACTTGTCAATTTTTTAGCACATACAGTATTTGGCATCGCATTAACACAATGTTCATTTCCCTTTCTGTTTATGACAAAAACATCTGTTTTTACCTTGAGTAGAAGAGATATGGAGCAGAAGAAGATACAGTCAACGAAAATGAGGGTGACTTGTAGCTGCCGCTGAACTCAGTGAGAAAATAACCGAACACTTTTGTTAATCCTTATTAATCCCCATCAAGTTCTCAGATTAAAATTTTAGACTTCCAATGAATAGATTTATGCACATTTAACTCTGAAATACGTGTTTGAATGGACATAAAATGATTTTCTGCAGAAAAATAAAATTGCACTAAAACATCACTCTGTGAAAAAAATTGTGATTTGGCTGGAAGACTCAGTTTGAATAGTGTCTGATTTCATCATGCTGCGTCTCATATGATTCCAAAAACAGATTATAAGGACCAAAGTTAAGGGAGGATCCAGGTCCTGAGAATGAATTTTTTGAATGCTTGAATTAGGGAGTTTCTAAGCTTCAAATTCAAATTCAGCATGCCAAATTAGAGATTAGAGTTTTTTTATGTTTTGTGTCTGATTGCTGGACTTTTGCCTCGAAGATAAGTTACAAAAGCCTAAGGCTCATTATATACTGCATGTAATCTTTTGAAATTTTGCACATTAATAAAAATAGTCAAGTTCACTCAAACCCAACTGTGATCCAATGAATTTCTGATAAATCGAACAAAAGTGAAACAACAGATTTTTTTTCCCAGCTGGTTAGCACCGCCACAAAAGCAAAAATCTGCTATTGTCATCTCCACATGGTTTCCACCAATGCAGGATGCCGGCGGCCTGAAAACAAGGGAGACAGTGGCAAGGATGGGGCAAGAGCGATTAGAGTGTGCCCTGCACCCTGGTAAGTAGGCGGTTGCTTCATTGACCCTGCGGGTAGCCCATTGAGGTTTGCCTGTAGAGGTTGGTGTGTGAAGGAATACGAGTGGCATAGGGCTTCGGCCTGAGCCACTACTATAAGCCAAGGGAGGTCCCCTCCCTAGTAGCAACCGTAAAGGATCTGGCCTGGCCAGTACTGCCAGATCTGAACTGACAGAGGCGGGACGTCGGGCGGCCAGCGATACTCTCCTGGTCTGGTCCCCCACTTGGTAGGTGTCCGAGCGACACTGGCATTGCACTCCGCCAGAGTGGGTGCTGCTGCCTGGACGGGCCGGTTGCTAACGCCTAACCCTCCCCGCTGAGCCTGGCACACAAGTGGTGAGAGACGCCGGGCGAAGCTAGGTAGGGGTGGCCGACGCTTCGTGACGAAGTCCAGTGTACAGGGTGCTCGCTAGTTTAACGGCCGTGGGGATTAGAGAAGGCCAAGTTCTACCCATTCTTGCAGCACCTAGCGCACACTGTAGGGCCCTTTGTAAGTAGGGTAATAAAACTTCAGCCTTGGGAGTGCGTCCCATAGATGCACCTAAGTTGTGGCTCTGCCCGCTTAGACAGTCTGAGCATCTCATTGGTCCGGCTGAAATGGTCCGGTGGAAAAATTGTTGGGTCTTACAAGTGGCACCAGGAGGAGGTGCGGGGCCTTGCGGCGGGGGTCCCGGCTGGGGGTCGCCGCCCTCAGTCGAAGTGGATTGGGCACGTCTGCTTGTCCCTATCGCCCACCCGTGTCCCCTGGACTAGAGAGTAATCGGAGGAGGCAGAGAGAGGGCAGCAGGTCAATTTGGTATGCTACCCCGCCTGACCCCCTGCGCCGGGTGGAGGTTGAGCTGTGGCCCTTGCTCGATTATAAGAGCTGAGGCTCTCCCAGTTCTTTTTGATCTTTCGGTTTTCCTTTGGTGAGTTTTGCCCTGTTGAGGAAGCGCCAGCATAAGACCGGTACTTCCTCGAGTGAAAGCTTTGCACCTGTCGTCCCTCCTGGAGGCTGCCGCTTGGAGAATGATTTAACCCAACAACTCCATTCATGGCTGTGACAGTCCTAATGTGACTTAACCATGCGGCTCGGAGGCTGATAGGTTACTGCACACTTTCCTCTGCAAAAGAGATACAGCTCCTCTGGAAAGAGGACACACCCAAACACACATTTACATGACAAGGCAGGCAGCAAAGAGTTCGTCACTCGCTGTCCACCCCCTGGGACTAGAATCAAAGGTAAGTAGGCAATGTGTTCACAGCAGCAGGATGGGTGAGTAAACAACATACCAGGGCCAGCGCTGCCCAACAAATGATCTATAATCAAGCATCCTGGCTGAGCCTGAAGAACAGGTATAGTACACATAAATATACTGCACGTTACATGTATTACGAAATGTGTAGATTACGCTGGTTCTCCCACAGTGACGGCATAAGCTACTGGTTTATTTTTCACATGCGGCTGGCTTGCTCACAAACTATGTTTGTTTGTTTGTTTGTTTGTGTTGGGGTTTAACGGCACAACAGCACGATAACAGGATGGCTCCCTGTAACTGTTTTCAGATTAATAACATCCTTCAGGGGAAAAATTTACTCAGCTGCCCTTTTTAGGACTAAAGCATTAACAGTTCTTTTGAGGGCTAAAACCTACACATATGCCATTCTTTTCAGGGCTAAAACTAACACCATTTTGTCTCTACCTTTCTTTTCATTACTTTTGCTTTCAAGGTAGCTCTTACTAGGGCTAGCAATTCCATTAAACGAGCGGGCTAGAATTTAAGACAAATGTAAAGTTCAGGAGCCAAGGCATGGTTTCTTTAAAAAAGGAAATAATCCTGTATAAAATACTTCAAATAGTGCCATTTAAGAATTACCCTCCCCCCTCCCCTTCGTTAAAACTGGAAGTTGAATTCTCTTTAATTGAACCCATTAGGTTGGTCCCAGCAAATTTGATTTAAGCTGACTCATCTGTTGAGTTTTGTAAAAGAAAATGTGTGGGGTTTTTTTCCATTTGTTTGTATCTCTATACAATGTCCGCCATGAATATTTTAAATGTGTGTTGACATATGTATATATTTCTTCATTTTCCACCAAATATCCTGGAGGTGATTTTTTTTTATTACAGTTCAGTTATTTTAACCTTTTCCATCATATTCAGCATGTTCAAATTAGAGGAAAACAGTAAAAAAAAAAAGTTGACTTTTTCATACGGTAGCCATGGCAGCACCGCCATCTTGGATATTGGCGTCCCTAAATTGACTGACTTCAAAATCAATCTCCTCCGCCGACTTTCAACGGAACTTCATAAAACTTGGTGAATATATTGTTTAATATAATATCTAAAAAGTTACATATTTTCTTCACATTCCATGCAATACGGAATTTTCTATAAATTTTTGAAAATGCTATATAGCGAAAATTCAAATTTCGCCATTTTTTCAAACTACAAACCCCATTTTCTCAAAAACTTACCCACCGAATTTAACGCGCATATGTAACTTTTTAGGTCTTGTGGTGACAATGATGCATACAAATTTGGTTTCAATCGGTTTGGAAACAAAAAAGGAGATAGAAAAAATGTGTCAAAAAACCAGGTTTTGAGAAAAACGTGTTTAAGTTTATTTTCAGCGAAGAATTGACATGACGAGTTTTTTATTCGGCTTTCAGGCTCGGAATAGCCTTTTTTTACATACTAGCCCTCTTTTCATGACTCCTGGGCCTCTTGTTGCCGTTTTTGAGCTCTCTGGGTGTATCTTTTATCAAATTTTGCTCCCTACCCCTCATCTTTATAAGAGCCACTTTCGGGTTCTTGAGGGCCTCTGTGTGCCCCCCATAACATTTTTGAGTGCAAACCAAGAGTGTTTTGACTTTTACTGTGACATATAGTCGACAACTGAGGTATTAGTAGCAGAAAGAAATCAAAATTGCCCTATTTGTGGGACTAGGAAAGTCATTTTAGAAGACTTACATTGATAATTTGCATGATCAGTAGTTTTTCTTGCCTCATAGTGGTCATCCAGTGTCCATCCCTGGCGCTGGAACTTGTGATATTGCTAGAAGAGGTGATATTGAAGTGCTTTCTGCACCCTTTGCCTATATATAATGAAATCGCGATGATCTATGGCTTCATGTAGCAGCCAGGTGGAGCCAAATCCTTATTGACAATACGTTAGGTCCACCGTTGAATAACCATTGGTCAAACATGTTAGAATTGCCTTAGGGACTTTTTGATACCATTTTTACAAAGGCAGTACTTTTAACAGAAAACAAAGGCTCAAAATCGCATTTTTGGGGCAAAATCCACATCCACATTTCAGGACGCGCCCCCCCCCCCTCCTTAAACATAATGTCTTCTACTCAGTGACAACTAAGGTCAAGTGGAATGTGTAAGTTGGTTCGGAACAGGTCAACATTAATTTTAGCCAGATTCCTCTCGTTTCAAAAGGTTTGTGGTGAACACTGTTCACAAGTGAACAGAATTACTTGTCTGTGTTTTAATCAAATTGTGAGGCCCTTTTATGTTGCATTGTGTCCACATGGCCGTGACAGCCCCTATCTATCTGTCTTTGCTAGTAGATGAATTTAACTCAATGTGCTAAATGGATTATAATCCGAGTTTATACGTTTTCTGTAGATCCAGTTTAGCAGATGGCAAATATGTGCCAACTATGTGTTATAAAACGTAAACTTCCACATGACGGTAAATAACGGCAACAACAGAGAGCAAGAAGAGCAACGGGCTGTAACATAATAGAATATTATGGAGCAGCTCAAATAATTTCGCTCCACGTCAACTTGGCAGCTTAGAGCCATTGTACAGTTCTGTTTCTGAGTCTGCATTTTCTGATGTGACTCGTCACACCTTGGCCTTACTGCATGTACAAAACCTTCATGTACTTTGCACTTGTACTGTGATTTGTCACAACTGTCAATGGAAATTTTACTTGAGGACAATTTAGATTATCTTATCCTGTTTAGTCTTGTGTCGCCTTAGTTTAGCTCAGCTTATCTTTACATCAAACCGCTCATGAACATGACACTGACAGATGAAGGAGAAAGAATGAACAGTTAACAAAGCGGGTGAGAATGACAAAGAATCAAACGAATTCATTAAGAGATCTCTTTATTTCACATCAGATCTTCATCATCCACCGAGGACAAAGCTGTTCTTGTACTGCAATCTGTTGATGATTCAAAACAAAAGCAATATTAATGACACCAGTCTCCATGTAGTGACAGGATAACACCATCTTTAAAACCGCCATCACAACTACAAAACTGTAAGTAACAAAAACTGTATACAGGCTGTGCCAATGAGGACTGACAGCCAGCATAGCAAGAGAGGTGCCAGTGTCAAAATGGACATTTCCACAGTTAATGGGGTTGATCAATTGATTGATTATGCCTTGGTAGAGAAGATCAACCATTCAGACTTAAGGGTTTACTGTATCAACACTATAGGAAGAAAAAGAATGTTAATTTTATGCAATTTCAGGATTCCACGGGCTCATTTAAATCCAAGATGCTCAAATTGATCAGGTCCATAAAAAAATTTAAAAAATGGTAAAGGAAGTTCATTCATAGACAGACACTGATGAGCACTTTTTCGTCGACAACCTAAAGCGATTGTACATATTATTATGTTCTTAGATAATTGATTGTGACAGCCTTGGTACCACAGCTTTAGGGGGAAATATACGTCAACTAGCCAGATGGAAAATATTAAATATGATCTATAAAATATAAACAGAAAATCCCCCCCCCCCCAAAAAAACGGTTGTTTTCTAGACATCTTACCCTAGGAAGTTTCTACATAACACCTAATTTATTTCTAAACTTAAAATCCTGTTAAAACAAACATAGAAACTGACCTTTGTACCACTAAAGATTCAAATTTGAAAATAAAAATTCTCACTTCAACACATTTTCAACCGATTAGATCTAAGTCCTAAAATTCTAACATTACAGATCAGAGATCTTCACTTGCTTACTGGATACACCATGGTGGCTTTGGTTATGATTACCATACCATCTTGATGATTGTCATCATCATGAATTTGATAATTGTCGCCATCATCGGAGTTGTTAGACCTTTAGACCTTCATTGTCTTGCTATCAACAGAATGATGACACTGGCCTAGGATGAGACCGAAAAACTGCCAAAGGTTCCAAAACGCATCTTTTTTTTAAACGAGAAAAGAAAGAAGGGGGTGAAAGAAGAAGACCTTCCATAGCTGGTGGCTAAATGGTTTGCAGGCTAAGACAGGAAAACAAATCCAAAGGTGATATTCGTGGCCTAGTTGGACTCAGGATCAAAAGTTCTGGATTCGAACCAAGATTGGTGCCGACATTTTGTCCTTGGAAAGACAAATTAATGATTACACATTTCCTGACTCAACCCGGGTTTAAATTGGGTACCTGACAGTGACCAGTGAATGATACTGTTAGACTGACAAGGATGTGAGCGCCTGGCAGGCTGTCGCTTTGTCTGTTTCCCCAACAGCGGAGAACGTGATGGTATGTGACGAGCGCCTTTTGCCAATGAGGTGCAATAGCAGATTGTAAAGCTGTTAGAGTATATATATTTCATGGAGCTAAACGATCTATTATTGAAAACGATCTCAGTTATTGTTGTCATTATTATTATTATTATTGTTGTTATTATTACTGGCATTCGTATTATTATTATGTCCGTGTATATGAAAATGCATAAGAAAAAGAATTTTGCCATGACTCGAGTGGTTCCAGCTTATGGGTGGCTATGTGCAAAAGACGATATGTTGTACGGTTTACCTGCCCTGGGTGATAGGATGGTACTGATGGTATTATCAGCATTTCTTTTTACATTCATCTACACAGTCGATCAGTTCCTGATTCAAGTTGTAGAAGTAGCAGTCGTTTTTGCATTCTTTATAACAGTCGCCTAGAGCCTGGCCCAGCATACACAGGACTAGCATAGCCATTACTAGAAACAGAGCTGTCCTCATCTGAAACATCATCAACAGCAACAATATTAACAAAACACGAAACTGTTTGGCCACTTCTTCTTATGTCCGTGCAACATTGCGCCCTGCATAAGGGGATGGTCTTATACGAATCTCTTGGTTGATTTCGGAGCGCCATTTTTTCCAAGCGACACAACAGATCGCTTTCTGAATGGACAGTTGATAGAATACAAATGAATACTTACTTTGGAGAAGTAGAACTTGACGTGTGTGAACTGACAGGTCTAAAGCTGGTGTGGAGCGTCTATGTAGAAAAGTATATAAACGTGGCAGTTATATACCATTTCCCATCCAAAAATAAAAGCAATAAAAATGCCATGTGTTTGCAGCAGGCAGGCTGAACTTTAAAAACCGATTAAATTTCTCTTGGTGACTCAAACTAAAGTACCTTTAAAAAAAAAAGCTTTTAAAAAGCCATTAAAAACCAAGCCAACCTAAACCAAAACAAAACCTGATTAATTAGTTTTCTAGCAGAGCAGATAATATCTTTCTCTCAGTCGTTAATTCCATGCCAGACAGCTGAGCTTTGAAATGAGAGTAAAAATTTTAATATGTAGATAGTTTCAGATCGCTGAGATAATAATTCTATTCAAACACTAAGTTGGGATTTTCGGCGCAATAGCAGATTGTAAAGCTCTTAGAGTGTATATTTCAAGGAGCGAAAACGATCTCAGTTAGAGTTATCAATATTATTATCATTGTCATTATTATTACTTTTATTAGTATTATTATTACGCGCGTGTATATGAAATTGTTGGGAGCAGACAACGCCTTTTCAATTTTTGCCAATTGCTGTAGAGAAACAATGCTAACGTCATACACCACAACTGTTTACAGCTAGTTTTGTTTATGTAATATTTTTTTTCTGCCTACTGAGTTTTGCCAGAATATACTACACAATATCGTGGGACAACACATAACATGGGACTTGTGGCTAAGCTTTAGTATGTGCCATCTGTAGTTTGCCAGTTTTACTCTACGTACTGTAAGCCTTAGGTCGGCAAATACTTAACAGATCGCTAAACAAGCAGACTATTATCTAAATACTGGCAGATGACATAGCTGGTTAGACAGGTAGCAGATCTACCAGCTGAAGATTATCTTGAGAGGAAGCCAGGAGTGCAATCACAGCAAGAGAGATGTAGATGGTGTCGGTAAGCCTGTCAGTCTCCTGGGGGCGGGGGGGGGGGGCTCGGAGCAGGCCCAACGGAAAGATTTCCAACATTCACAGCGGCGAGGTCTTTAAGATTAGCAATCATAGAAAACAGAGCGATCTCGATCAATGCGAACTGGTTAGGCGCATGTCCCTCCCCGAAGTACTTAAGCTCTGTGATTGGAATCCTACAAGAGGAGGTGAAACGTAGGAGCCTGTCTCCATGTTTTCTGGGATTCAATAGTTCTCTGGTTTCTGGAATGAAAGCCCCAGCGCACAGCCTTCTTGGACAGGAGCGAATACTTGGGAGATACCGTGTGTACGTTTACGCACCATAAAGAACTGTTTGCACTTCAAAATCAAATGAAGAAAAGAAGGAGACGTGCTGTCGTGTCTACCTCTCAAAACTTCTCCTTACCAAACTGAACACACATTTAGAGCCGAGATATCCCTAGTCCTCCGACTTGAAGAGCTGCATTCGTCCCCAAAATAGTACCAAAATAAATATTCGCATCAGTGCTGACAACATTTCCGGGAATAGTGTGCTGTAGTGGATAGTTTTGTTCATGATTTCACGAGCTTTTGTAAGTTCAAGATACACTGAATACAAAACTTCTTTCCTAATAGTTCCTGGCCCCTTTCCTGTCCATTTTCGTCTTCAGTTGGCCAGCTCGGTGTCCTGTAATACTCAGCAAATTGCCTTGTCTGTCTTTTTGTCACAATTATCTTTAAATAGACCGGCTGTTTATATTTTACAGAATGTTTTATTTTACAGGACTAAATGGGAGATGTTTTTGAACAGTTCTCTTACATCCCTCGGCTAGGCACAAGACCTGCTAAATATGCACACAAACACACACACACACACACACACACACACAAATAATAATGAAACATTTTCGGTCTTTTTACTTGAAAATTACCTTTTCGAAATTGTGAGGAAAAAAAAATATCATGTTCTTCTTCCTGGCACGGTTGCCTCAGATTTTTATTTATTTATTTATCTATTTATTTAGTTTGTGATCACTCTGGAATGAAAAGAAGTAAATTGAACTTTTGTAATGTACACTACACCCCTGGATTTCCACACCTTGTGTCTGGCCAAGGGAAGTAATAGACCTGATCAAAGCAATCTGCCATTTTGACAGCTGTTGAGTTTGTGTTGTGTCTGGCTACTCTGACAGGTGAAGGAAAGTGAGCGGAAAATGCGTGTCTAATTCTGTCAAAGTACGAGTTTTGTTCTTGTGTTCTCTGTTATCAGACAAATATCCTCTCAACTAATGGATTCAGAGAGAAGTGGAAAATGACATCCTCAGTATGGACATTATAAATCACTGACAAATAAAAACATAATAATAATATTCTGAAATATTTCCCCAGATGCTTTTGAATAACAGATCTAATAGATTAGGAAATTGTCCGGCCGTAACTAAAGCTATATGGCATTGTACAACATTCTTCATGTTCCACGTGAGAGAAGTGGGAAAGATTTGGACAGAGACCAACCAATATCATGCCTGAGTGTTTTCTTTGGCCTGCCAATAAACTATAAGATTCCCCAGGTTGTATCACAGAGCATCAGCTTGTGAGGTGATCTAATCCCATTCTCAGTCACAGTGAACTACTTTTACTGTCTCCCACCATCATCTCATCCCTGTGCTCTCCTGTCTCCTTGTTCGTAAACTGTGACCAGAACAATCCATGCCTTAGACCTGGTTTTCAGTTCTGTTATTCAAGGTTTTAATCCCCTGAACACTCCTGTGTAGGTATATCTGGATCGTAGCAGTTATGTATGTATGCATGTATGTATGTATGTATGTATGTATGTATGTATGTATGTATGTATGTATGTATGTATGTATG
>JBCAUA010086284.1:0-10626 GCA_038406235.1 Peronia verruculata | reverse complement strand
AATCTTTCTGTTGCTTTGATAAACAAAAGCGCACACTCAACACATACACTCGCCTTTGAGCACAAGAATTGAGGTAATTAATGTTGCCGATAGCTATATGGGCGTTTGTTTCGCCTGATCCACACCATACATCTTTCTCGTTGTGTTTTGGACTTTGGGATTTTTTTTTTTCATATCCACTTTCATATCCCCCACCACTTTCATATCCCCATGATCTTTTCGCCTTGAATTGCAGTTGCACCCGCCCTAAAAGCGTGTTTTGTTAACCATTCTTTCGATTCAACAGCTCAATGAGTAGGGGCAGCGTGTTTGCCTGCCCCATACTAAAAATAGACGCCGGGGGTTTCGCGGATTACGCTAATCGAGACAGGTCTATTGAGTATTATATACACGCACACGGCGGACAAAATGAATGATAGTTCGGCATTAAAAGAATAACTTAAAATAACTCTGTAAATTCAATCAAATTAAAGAGTAGACACAGTTGGGTATCAGTTGCCTACGTGTGTAATTTTTTAAAATTTTAAATGCCTGCCGATTCCAACTGTATTGGACTATAAGATAAGTGCCACGCCCCCTGATCGCTCTTATTATATAGATAAGCCAGATGCTTTTGTGCCTTCTGGCTGAAGTCTGCGGTGGTTGATTGCTTTCAGTAGAGTTTTATACTTCACAAACATCAGAGTAAGTTTAAACAATCCTGTCCAATTTCTTCATTGAGGGAGAAAGGCATGAGGTAGGTCTATGGGTTTAAGGGCCATTTGATATTGGCACCTACACTGGTGAGCAAACTTGCGAGACAGAGGAAAGTGACCAACTCCAGTATCTTTTCATAAGGGCACAAAATTCTGAAAGCCAACCAGATAGTACTGTTGAATAACTTGAACAATTCAGGCAGCTGTTGTAAAGGAATTGTGTCAGCAGATCACTAGCAGTATCCACGGCCAGAGAATTTTCAGAAGAAAAACTTGATCTGATCAACCATCTGTGCAGCCACAGATCGCAATCTCAACCACAAGATGGCCAGAGAGTCCACGTTGCTGCCAACAGACAAATAACAACAACGGGTTTACTTTTAAAAAGACTGAACCACAAAACTTTAATCTTGTTGAAATTCTATATAATTTGGCCATCAGTTTCATTCCGATGTTGAATAGATCTTAGTGGACCTCTTTCTTTATATAACAGTAGCGTAGAGCCGGTGAGCTAGATTTTATCTTTTTTGTGAAATGTAATGCAGAATGAAACAACAGTGTTGAATATTCATCATGACACATTTAGTTGATTTTTCAAACTGCTGAAACCTCATTTCTTATTTATTCTCACAGATTCATTTCAAGTTTACACGACAAGATGAGCTATACAGAAGAACAGGATTCTGCCTCTGAAGCAGGAGAACTCGAAAGACTAAGAAATGAACATGAAAGTCATACTGAATGGAACTTAAGGAAAAAGTTTCTCACAGCTAATGTCAACAGCCTTGAACTTGATAGACTTGTGTGCTTGTCACACTGCTTTGTGAATATGACAATGTATGGATGTTCATACCCAGCCCCTGTAATGGCCGAAGTTCTCGACAGAAGTGGTGGTATGGTTCAGGAAGTCAAAGTGGAAGCAAAATCAAAATTGAAACAGAAGTATGCCATGTCGTTTGTGAAAGCTTCGAATGATGCTGGGGCCACATCAACTGTTGATGCAAATGCTGAACTGGAGATGTCAAATACACTTCAGAAAAGTCAAGGTCGAAAGTCTGAATTGGCAGGGGAAGACTCTGTTCTTACAAAGAAATCTCAAAAGAAAGGAAGATCAATATCAAAGAAAGCATCCGCTGCTAACAAGAACAAGGCAACAGTTGTTGATGTCAATGAAGATCATCCTGGCCCAAGTAGCATCAAACTCCTCTGTTCAGATGCCTATTGGAACTGCAACATTGAAAGTGAAAGCATAGGTATGTATGGTATAGACTTAACTTTCTCTTCTTCAGTGTAGAGAAATACCCTCAATTAAAATTATTCAAAGAAGTCAAGTAAAGAAAGTGTTAGTGTAGATTGTTAGACAGTGTTTATTTTTGCTTTCATTTCACTAATTTCAGTATTTGGCTTTTCTCAATAAACTCATGAGAACAGTCATTTTTTGCCTCAGATAACACTAGCTGAGGTAAATAATTAATGCCATGAAACATAAAATTGCTGGCTTACAGATCACTATGAGTTCTTATGAACCTGTAAGTCTGTGAGATAAAGTTTACTGGCAGAATAGAAGTTTTCATGCACATTGAGACATTGGTAATGGAGAGGGTTCAGATTTTAAAAAGTTGTGAATTGGCATTGATTTGGAGATGTATCTTACTATAATGGAGCTAAACTCAAATGTGTAACGCCTACAAACTTTTGTGGAGCATCAATAAAATCCACAAAAATATAGATATGTTACTCTAGATCATGCCATTTTATGTGGGCATATTTTAAGATTCCAAAGTTGTTTTACGGATTTACAAAACGACATTTTATAACCCTATATAGATTTAAACATTATTAAGCATGCGAAACAAAATTATTGCAGGTAGACATTTTAATCAGCCACAAATCTGGGATGTCTCGTTTTTTTGTGTTAACTACACATGATGCTCTATTAGGGTTGATTTGTAGATCTCTAGAGTGATCTCACAGAGTAATTTTATGGTTCTCTTTGAGCTGGCAGAGGTAGGCAGTTATCAAAGGCAGCTTTAAAATGCCCCCCAAAAAGCGTATATCACTCATAAAAAAAAGAGAGGCAGCTCAAAGGCATCATACCCATAACTCAGTATGTCAATCATAGTCCCTTTTTACCGTTCGTAGAAGGGAAACTTGCTAGTGTATATAATTTTATTTAGAATTCCAACTTCTTGGATAGTTTGAAGTTTATACATCTGAAGTCTGAAGAGGCATTTATATAAAAACTTGACAGAGCAATATAAGTTTGAATTTGTCACAGACAGTCAGTGTAGAACAGGCTGTGATAAAAATTCTGAGCTCATGTCAAATGATTACACATCACATTATAGCACTTTTTAATCAATATTTTCCTGTTTCTTACTCACAAGTAGCTCAAATTTGTTTCTTTTGTGTCTTGTGCCATGTAGGTTTCCAGTGTTAACACATTTTCTTCTTATGAGCAACAAATAGGAAAATATCAACAGAGAAGGTGTTGTGATACAATCAGTTGATGAAATCTTACAATCTTTTGTCACAGCCTCGGAAACACTTGTTTGATCATGATTTCTGTTTTCCGTTGTTTTTTCTGTACTGGTTGGAGAAAATGAAATCAATCTTCAGAAAAATTTGGCCACAGATAATCCAAACAAACCATTGCCAAAGCTTCTTTTTTGTGAGTCACAGCCATGTTACCACAAACATAGTCTTATAGACTTGAGATATTAGTGGCTATTGATTTTACTCCCCCTCCCCCCCCCCCTTTTTTTTAGTTCAAAGGTCATGACTTAGCCTGATGGACATAGACACCTGAACAGTCTTGCATTTTAATATTGTTACGCATGTTATACAATAGTCATAGAGCCACATTTTGCAAGGCAATGTCGGTAGTTAATCATAATTCTGAGATTTAATCCGTTCAGTCTCTGAGGGGAACAAAATATATCAATTATACAATATTTTCATACGAAAGTTTTGCTCGTCATTTATGCTTATGGAATCTGAATCACTCAGTTCTCAGCTGTTTGTATGTATTCATTTAATTCCATGCTCTGTCTTTCTTTTAGATAATTTGAAGCCATCAGTTTATGAGAAAGCAGTGGTTTCAAAGCCCACAAGAGAAAATTTGTCATCTCTGGTGACAGAACAGCCTGATCCTCTTGTCAGCAAACTACAAGAACTTGCTGAAGCAGTGACTCTTTTAAAAGATCGTCAGGAGAATGTGAAGCAAAAGCTTCACTCAGCAGCCACTCGTGTTCACATCGAACTGGACTTCCTGTTTGACAGAGTTGTGCTGGGCAAAACAGATCAGGCCCAATGTCGTGTTCTTCTAGACAATGTGGAGATAGCAACTGGCCATGCGCCTAATTCTAAAAATGCCAAAACCAATGCTTGTGAAGCCGTGCTGCAGAAACTGACAATGCCTCACATGCAAATTGTCGAAGTTAGCCCAGGCAAAAGACAGCTCCAAGTTTCAGATAAACCACTCAGAAGTATAGTTAAAGCACAGCACCAAACATTAGACTATCCAAGTCTGATGGAAAATGACTACGTTAAAGTTTCATCTCACATTCCCGGAGTTAGTATGAGATTCAAAGATTTTGGAACTAGTCAAAAGGAATCAAACATTCAAGGGATCAGTTTAAAAAGGAAGTTTTCAAAATCTTTGGAAGAATTCATTGTGATTGAAGCATGTGATCCAGAAAGACAAAGAAAGCCCAGTGACATTTTACGCCAGAGTGCGGACTTCAGTCAGATGATACTAGAGTATGAATATTTTCCATACGGTGACACACTCAGATGTATTGTAAAAATTGAAGATCAAGTTTTGGCCGAGGGTTCGGGCTGTTCTAAAGCAACAGCTAAAGACTCCGCCTCTGCTAGTTGTCTTGTTGTATTGAAAGAAATCTGCTGGACGCTGAAGACAAAACCATCAGCAAATGCAGAGGATTCTGTCTCTAAAGATGAAATTCTGAATGCAATCAAAGGGAAATCTGAAGAAATTGGTACTGGTAATATTGGGAATAAAATGCTGCGCAAAATGGGATGGACAGGCGGAGGGGTGGGCAAAGAAGGATCAGGAATTGCAGAACCAATCCAGCTGTCAAGTGTCATAAATCGCCGCGGGTTAGGACACCATTCTGCTGCAGATGATGCAGAAGAGTTTAGGAAACATGTGAGAGAACTCTTGAAGAATTATGCAATTTCAGGAAAACAGGAAGATTTGGTTTTTTCAAGTGAACTGGACATTGAAGAGAGAAAACTTATTCATGAAGAAGCCCACAAGCTGAATCTCCGCAGCACAAGTCGAGGCAAGGGACAGAATCGCTACTTGTGTGTGTCTGTCAAGAGGACTGCCAATCAGCTGTTCAATCATGTCTTGTCTGAGGGAGGAGAGACTGCCAAATATAAGCTTATCCCTCCAGGTATGGATGAAGAAATGCTGCCACAGGAGTTATACTCATAAAAGAGTTTGTTTACTATCCAGTTATCTTCATTGTTGTGAATGAAAGATGTCTATTCATTGTAAAGGGGTAAAAATCACTTTATGGATGGCATGCAAAGGGAAATTCTGAAAAATCTAGGTTTGATGAAATCCTTTTTCCTACACTGTTGAGTGTGTCGTTAAATTTTTGCCAGAATTAAAAATCTCCTGCCTCATCAAGAATTACATTAGTTTCTTAAATAATCTTTTCTATACATCGATTGATTGCAGAGGCACTATTCACATCTAATCTAGAAAAAACTGCTGTTCAGGACCATTGGCCATGCAGTCTGCATCAGAAGCTAAGAGTTTCAGATTGTCAAATTGCCAGCTTCAAATCTGGTAAACAGACTGAGCCATAATCAAGGTGTCCTAGTTTGATTGTTATGATATACATGTTCATGTTTAGATCTCCTCTCTCGGAGATCTATTTTTCAAATGAGAGAAATTTTTTTTTTTTAACTTTGGCTGACGTGTTTCACTACCCAAAATTACCACGCTTCATGATCTATCTCTGTTTCGCTTTCCTCCTTCCAGCATTAAATTTTCAGCGATGGACTTGAAAATAAGAAGATTTGACCTTACCATGCAAGGTGAATTTTATTTATTATTATTGTGTTGATCTGTTTAGGGATGTCAGATTTCCTACTTTACTCTTTAGCAGGAAAATAGACTTTTTGGCTGTCAGTAATATCTCTGTTGGCCCAAAAACTGGTATCAATTACCATTAACACACTTCAGTTTTATCTGTTATTAATGATGGCAGGGGCTTTCCCTACTTTTTCATGTAGACAGATTGACATCCCTGATCTCTTGTTATTGTTTTCTTTCTAGAATGTACTATAATACGTACAGTAATACATGTTTGTTACACCATTTAGCCAAATACATAATGTACCATAATCATCTCATCAACTTTTCCTTTTGAGGACAGATGACGTTTATAAGTAGAATCTAATCCAATCTTATCTTTACTGTGTAGACACAAGAAGTGATAAGACACATGTAATGTAAATTGTTGCCCAATAAGAGAGACAGTTTAGTACAGTAATTAATCTAATAGCTCACCATATGTCAGATTTATCAAAAGCACTTGAAAAATACATGTACATGTATGTCATTTTCACGGTGGTGAAAACAAATACATATATTATAATTTAATTACCGGTACCTCTCTTCATCATGCCAAGTCAGTGAGAGGTATCAGTGATCATGTCCTTCCATGTCTCTCACTGTTCAATGCTTCTAAGGAACAAAGTATGTCTGTTGTCATCCTGTTCTTCAGGCTTTTATTGCAAGTCATTCTTAGCCTGTCTCAGCCATTAGAGAGTAGACAATGAAAAATTCTGAAAATGAAATATTTCACCATTTAGGGAATGTGTTTCTATCGTGTTTGACACCTCTCTTGTGATCTTTTTTAAGAAATAGAAAGTGACCAGAGTAAACTGTTTCTTTAGCTCAGCCTTAAAAAAGTTTTTATTTCAGAGCTTTTTATTGATTAATCAATCAGTTGATTCTTTGTTTTCACTGCATTTTTTGTTCTTTGTGTCCATAACCTTTTGTCTTTTGTGTCATTTTGTTTTTTCCCTTGTCTTATTTTGTTCATAATCAGTTGAGGATTATATGTTGCAAGAAGTTTTCAACTTTTATTTTCAGCTTTGATAATTTCAAATTTTGCAGTTTCGTAGCAGATTATCATTAATAATGCCAGTGCAAGTTTGTACAGTATAAGTATTACATGCAGATTTCAAAAAGAAAGTACATCTATGAAATGTAATAAGTATGACAAGTGTCTATTTCTGTGTTTGGCTTGTAAGAGGAGAAAACAAAAGAGAAAGGATTGAGTTTGTCATAAGAATTCTCTCTTTTCTGTTTGGTCCAATTAGTGTAGACAAAACAAAATAAATTTTTTTTGGTAAGTATACACATGTATGTCTTGTGCCCAGGGCAAATGACTCAGAAGTTGCAGCGAGTGATCATGAGTTACGGCCGTTTTCAACTATTTTCCAACTCGGGTACCAGAATTCTTTTTTTTTTTTTTTTTTCACAAAATGAAAACTCAACCTTTTCTTTTTAACATGAAAGAAAAAAGTAGAAAAGTTTGATATCTGAATCAGAGAATAGTTAGTTAGAAACTAACTCCTAATTTCCAACTCATTTGTCCTAGGTGCAAGACATGTGTTACATTATAGAGAAGCAGCTGTCAAAAAATTTATGAAAATGTATTTACAGTGTGTTTATTTTGTAAGAAGTACATTTCATATGGGAGGGTGGAGGGTGTGGGATGAGGAGGGGAGGGAGTGGGGGGGGGGGGAGATAAGAGGGGAAATAGAAAATGGAATGAAAAAGTGATAGCCTGCACTAACATTAGTCACAAACAATCCAAATTTAAAAAAAAAAAAAAAAATGCAATACAAAGTAAGAGAAAAAAAGCACTACCATCTTGAAACTCAGTGATATTGTTTTGAAAGGTAGATAGAAAGCAAAGGAGGGTCCATCTAACATAATGTGTTTGACTGTTCAGATTGATTGTTCTATCATGTTTGTGCTCATCTTCCTCATTAATAATAATTTTTCATTGTTTATTTGACTTTGAAATATCTTTCTTTTTTTACTTAATTGATTGTACCCACTTGCGGACAATATTGATTTTTTTTTTTTTTTAAAAAATTGTAATTAAGATTCCTAGGGCTGTCTACCCATGTTTTGTACCTCTGAACTTTTTGTTTTGTCTGAGGAATTTGTATCATTGTTCATGCATTTTGATATATGATATCATCCTCATGGTCTCATAGTCTCCTCTACACATACTTTTAGAATTTTTTGCGTGTTAATGGTTGTACAAAAAATGATTACTTAACCATTTGCTTTGTTCAAATTCAAGTTAGACAAAGATCAGTGAATATCATCCTCATTTACTTCATCTCATACCAAGCAAGCTGAACAGTGCAAGTTTGGGAGAGATTACAAGCAAAGTATCTGGTTACCGTTACAAAAGACTAGTTTTATGCAAAATGAATTTTAAGATTTGAAAGTGTATGATTCTTCTTTAACAAATATATGCTTGCATCTTTTGTTTAAAGTATTACAGCCGTCTTTCGATAGAGGCAGACAGAAGGCGCGAAACTTCAGTAGGACCGGACCACTGGTAGGGCAGATAACCAGGAAAACTGTATTTTGTGACTACTGTAGTCTTCATTTATAATTGTATGATTTCAAATTTCCCCATTGCCGTGATGTGTGCAAACTTCTCAGGTTAAATCACAAATTTCATTCTGACTTCATCATTTGATCTCTCATCCCTCAAGGATGTCAAATTTCCTATTTTAGTAGGATTTCCTACTTTTTTGGCTGTCAGTAATTTCTCTGTTGGCCCCCAAATCTGGTATTATTAACCATTAGCATACCTAGTTTTATGTGTTGCTATAGAGTATGCCAGGAACTTTTCTTACTTTTTCATGTAGACAGATTGACATCCCTGATCCCTAGCTTTCCCAAAATTTTTGAATGGGATGCCAGTGAGCAATCAATGTTTGTTTCTATGTAATGTGCAAAGAACATGGAAATGTCTTGCGCCCAGGGCACATAAGTTGGAAGTCGCTCTGGGGGATTTGGAATTATGATTGGTTGTAGCTGTTTTCTGACTCTGATACCAATTTTTTTTTTTTCAAGTCTGAGGAGGTTGAATTTGTTTGTGGAAAACAAATAAAAACTTTTGGTATCTGTGTCGTAAAATGGTTAAAAATCTCCTGGTGCAGCTTCTGACTCATTTGCCCCAGGCATGAGACAAATGTTCCTATGCTAAAATTGTATTTTTTCTCTGATTGTTTATATTGTTTGATGCTGTTTGTCATTTTATTATGTCTAGTCTATCTGTGTTGAAGAGTTTAATAATTTCATTGTCATTACTTTCACCACATTTTTATAAATAATATATGTCATCAAGTCCATATAAATCCTTCCTTCTAGTTGAAGAGTGCAGTCATAGAGATTTTTTTATTTCTAGCCAGTGATATAGATCTATTTATGAACATTTTTATCATATTGAAAAATGTCTAAGAATTTTTCCCCAGATGAAGCCAGAAAAAAGTTTCATGTCCTGTATATGCAGTGTGATCATTGATGAATATCCCACAAATGATGAGAGCCATGAATACCATGACATAGAACTAAAAACTCCTTGTATCACCAGTCGCTGTGAAAGAGGTTCTTATGGCACTTTTGGCTAGAATGTCTCGTTCTGCAAAAATCTATCTGACATCTGTAGCTGTTGAAACGGTTAAGACCCCCAAAAGTGAGGATTTGTGATAGTTGAATAAAAGTTACTGTAAACTCTGCTGTTTGAAAATAATTCTTAAAAGTGTATAGAATCATTTGAGATGCGACACGATGAAATCAGGCTCTCGTCAAATTTTGAGGATATGGAGTTATTGGTATCACTGTGAAGATTATTCATTTCCCTTTCAGTGTGTGAAAAAAGTATTGGTCTGCCTTAAGTAGAAGTTGAGATAATGGCAATTAAAGACGATGTGAATGACCTGTTGCTGCAGCTGAATTTAGTGAGAAATTGACCGAACACTTTTGTAAATCCTTCTTTACCTTTGTCAGGCCATGCCACTAAATTACAGATTTTGGGCCTTTACTCGCTCCATTTCAGTCAGTCGAACTCTGAAAGCCATTTTTAGATTGATATAGAAGGATTTGGTGAAAAAAAAAAAAAACGTTAAAAATTCATTCACTGTTGAAAAACACGTGACTTCTCCAGTCGGGTTAGTTTGACGAGCGCCTGATTTCATCCTGTCGCGTCTCATTTTATCCGTCATTCTCTGTGCTAGAAGTCATGAAAGCTATAATTTTCTAAGACTTGATATATTGCATAGTCGAGTCTCTACAATCTAGATCTGAGCTTATCTAAGCATAATATACGATATCAAAGTTTCAGTGTAGGAGGTAAAAGACAAGTTTCTTAAAACTACTGCATCAAATAAAGAGCATTAAACGAGAACGGTCTATTATAACTGGATATACCCGGTTTTAAGGTGCAATGTTAGAATGCACGTCGTTAGTTAGGCGACACTCCCGCTATGGAAGATGCCGTTATTTGACAGTTGGGATATCTTTAACGGATGTTTGCATTTATTTCTACAGGATTTTCTGCTTTCCCAACCACTCCGTACCCTTCATTCTATGTCGGATTTTCCAAATAGTGTTCACTTTCAATCATCGGCCAACCAGGTAAAACCCGACATAAACCAGAGCTGGCCACAAATTCATTGACACACAACATGGAAAGGTTTATTAAAAACTTAAAGCTATGGACACGATGGAACAAACATAATTTATGTATGTGCTTTCAAGGAAGACCGATATTTAACCAGACAGATAGATAGATAGATAGATAGATAGATAGATAGATAGATAGATAGATAGATAGATAGATAGATAGATAGA
>JBCAUA010086273.1:0-10626 GCA_038406235.1 Peronia verruculata | reverse complement strand
ATCTATCTATCTATCTATCTATCTATCTATCTATCTAGCTATCTATCTATCTATCTGTCTGTCTGTCTGTCTGTCTGCCTGGCGATCTATTTATCTGTCTGTGTTTTCACAACAACAAGTATTAAAATTTTATATCGCAATTTTATTAATTTCATTGTCGTTTTATTTTATTTCCCGGCTGGAACAGTCATTATGCTGTTGTCGTGAAGTTATCTGTGAGAAAGATGTACTTTTTGTTAAAGCCCTCATAAAGTCCTGAGCTTGTTTTGGCATGATAATATAATATAATGATTTTTAAGGACAGAAAAATTTGATATTTCAAAGCTCTAGGGCCTCAAGTGTGTGCTTGAAAAAGTTTAAGTCTAGGGCGGATCCAATCCAGAGATAGTCACATTAATGAACAGCTTTTGACCTAGCGCACTTGACTATAATACCGCGAATACAAAAATTCTAGAAACGGATTTGTATTCCATTTCGCCATCTCATAATATTGTCAATGACTATTTAATTATCTTTTAAAAATAATGAGCTTTTTTTTTTTCAATCAGTAAGTTGCTTCTTTTTGCCAAGTACAAGAAGTGTAAGACAGGATTTACAAGGACGGAAAAGTCATTTTTCCTCTTGGTGTTTGAGACACGTAATGAAAAGAATAGACAGATTTTTTTTTTACTTGAAAAAAATTTGTAATAATGAGAAAAAGACATTTTCATCCTAAAGTAATTCTGTTTGTTTGTTTGTTTGTTTTTGTTTTGTTTTGTTTTGTTTGTTTGTTTGTTAGTTTTCAGAATGTTCTGTCACTTGTGTTTCAAAAACAAGAGAAACCAAAATGAGTTTTTCCTTCTTTATAATGCTTTTGAACTTCATGAGGGGAAGTTATTTTGGTTGACGGTCAAAGTGGCCTATTACATTTGTACCGTATGTGTGTTTCTATTGCAAAACTCTACGTCGGCAATATCAGCTGACACTGGTGACAGACAGAACATAACACTGTAATTACATTCGGTTTTAATGTACCTCAGGGCACTTAGTGACAACTCGACATGGGCTGAAAACCTGGCGAGACATGTATTTATTTAAGCTACTTTCCCCAAGAAGATTACAATTTTATGGTTGGTGATGCATTTAACCCAATATCCTTTCCCGAGAGGAGGTGTAGCAGCAGCCTAACGATCATAATAACCGGCGAAAACTGTGAACAGTGTCGGGAAAGCAAATATTGGGCAAGGTGGCATGAGATCTGAGAATTCATTCCCCGGCAGTTTTGGGGCAGAAAGGTGAGGCAGGCATCGAAATATTCCCGGCAGAGTGTTCTGACGAGACGTGTTATTTATTTATTTATTTATTTATTTATTATTTATTTATCATTTTTACTGTTTCTTTAGGTGAGTTTGAAGGGCCATTTCTTGTTGTTGCTAGTGCTGCTGATAATGTGATTGTTATGGTGCTCTGTTGTTTGGCACTCTTATCTTTGTTGTTGTTGTTGTTGTTGTTATTATTACTATTGTCATCGTTACGTTAGTGTCAATTGTTGCTGGTGGTGGTGTATTCGTTGTAGAGTTATTGTTAGGCTGTCTGTATCTAAATCTAAAAAATGTAAAATTACAACTGCCACCGTTATGGCAATACATAATTCATTTCCTTTTTGTACTTTGAGCTGTATAGTAGTAGAAAAAAATTCCTCAGGTTGAGCGACACAGGTGACGGTCTTCAGTGAAAGGGTGGGTTCCTTCATTAGATGTTTCTGCCTTTAACTTCCTAATATCAACCAGAACCGCACCCTTTTTTCCCCCCCGCAAGGACTTTCTGGGAATTGAACCAGTGTTATTTGGTTTTCGGTCCAGATGTAGTTGACACCGGTACCCTAACCATTCTACAACGCGTACCATGTTCTATAGCATAACTTATTCTATTTAAATCTACCGTCCGGGATCGAGCGGTGTGGGGTCATAGTGTTCACTTTGCACCAGATCCAATAGGAAGAGTTTTCTGCTCCTGTTGCTAGCACACGGAGAGCTTTTCTAATAGTATATCCACTTAGGTACAGCTTCCTCATCAGAGAATATACTGTTGAAACAACATAGCCCCTTGCTCCCACTTCTACTGCAAATATGGTTGCCTTCATTCGGGCTCTCTGCAAGTCCGTCAAGAGATCTTGATACTTGACCAGAATTAATTATTATTTATTATTTATAGACAATGTGTGATTGTTACTAATGTGCACACTACCAACACACATACAGAGAGAGAGAGAGAGAAATACAAATTATATATGAAATTTATGTTTGGGTCCAATCTGTTGGTATGAAGTGACAAGTGAAAGCATGGTGATCGATCATTATGATATCATTTTCAATTTTGCAATTATTTACATCTCTTTAAGTAATTTAACAATAGGACAGACATTGCTGTCAGACCCAAACTTCAATGTGCTTGTTGGTCAACTTCTAAATGACAGGTGATGACATTGAGCTGTTAGAAAATTAGATAGACAGAAAGAAAACAGGAGGAAAAGAAAGGACAAGTAAAGAGAAAACAATGAATGAGAGACAGCGAAAAAGACAGAAAAGAAAGAAATAAACAAAACGTAAGAAAGAAAAAGAAAGACAAGCAAACAAAAAGAAAGAAAAAGAAAGAAAACAAAAGAAGGACCGAATGAAAGAAAAAGGGGAAAGAAAGAGACAAAGAAGGAAAGAAAGAAAGAAACAAAGCAAGAAAGGAGGAAAAAGACAGGAATTCAAAAAAATAGAAACAAAGAAGGAAAGAAAGAAAAAGAAAGAAAGATACAAAGAAAGAATAAAAAGAAAGAAGGAAGTATTGTGAAGCACACACATCCTTCAATAATACACTCTCTAGGAAAAGATTACAAGCTCATGATTGATGATGCGTTTTACCCACTGTGTCCTCCAACAGAATCTGGCAATAATATAGGGATGAAAATAGCCAGGGATAACAGTACACACAGCCAGGCAAATAGGATCTTGAGACACAAATATTGGTCCGTCTAAAGGCAAGAGTGGACATGAAAGATCAGACAATATTATTCCCGGACAGATTGAGCAAAGTGATGAGACAGAGATCGAGACATCTTAAATATAACGTGTGCCCATTTGCCCAGAAGAGGTATATTTAAAATGTCGGTAGATTCCAGCCTAGGAGCAACATGTAGTTGTTGTTGTTGTTGTTGTTGTTTGTTGTTTGCTGCTGTTGTTGTTGTTAATGTTGTTGCTGTTGTTGCTGCTGTTGTTTTCGTCGTCGTCGTCGTCGTCGTCGTTGTTGTTGTTGTTGTTGTTGTTGTTACTGCTGCTGTTCTTGTTGCTGTTGTTGTTTTATTGATGACGATGGTGATAATGCTGTTGCAATTGTTGTTCTTGTTCTTGTTATTCTTCTTCTCCCCCTTCTTCTTGTTCCTCGTATTCATCTTTTTCTTTCCTTCTTCGTTTCTTATTCTTTTTCCTTTCACAAACAATAGTGTTTCAAATCTTGTTGAGAAATATAGATTATGACCAAGTCATTATTTTCCCTGGTGATATGTTAGATTAAACGTTAATGTTGACAATTTCTATGGTGTCTGAGCATTTATTGTATTATACGAACAATGAAATCTTTAAGTACTTTTTCCCAGGTCTAACTGCCATAATCCTAGAGTAAAGTGATAATGATGACAGTTATGTTTTAATTAAGGTATATTACAAAATAGTAAAAATAACAACAACAACAAAAACACACAATAGGCGTATGGGCTCGACAACTGTTGAAAAAATTCACCTGAAATTTGGCACACAACAGTGTTGCATATTATAGATCAAGGTTTCTATGTACATAAACCCGAAAAAAAGCTTATTATCCTTGACGTTATTCTACAAATGCAGTAATAATTGAATAATAAACTTGCGAGAATGCTTGGTCTGCGGTCAATAGTATGATGCTTTCAAAACACGTTTTCTTTGAGCAATATTCAGTTTAATCAACCAAAATATCAACATCGACGTGCGCATGCTTACCATACACTTGAAGCAAGTCGCAGAGCTTTATATTTCTTTTAAACCCTCCCATGGAGGCCATGGGTTCTCTTCTGGTAACCAGAAAATGTTACTAGTTCGACTCGTTAGCACATGTTAGCATATTGGTTGTTTCCTTATGGTGACGAATTAAAATGTTTTTTCTCGATGGGATTAAGTCTTAATTTCAAGACGGTGCCGAAGTGGAAAATGAATTAAGTAGTGTGGGTGCATACATACAATTTTTTGGGCACATAAACAGAGCTGATGGAATGGAAAAACAACTATTGTGTGGAAAAATTTGTGGAACCAAAGGCAGTGGAAGACCACGCACAAAATACACAGACAGTCTGAATAGCTACGCAACAAGAAAAGAATCCCCCAACAATGAATTCATCAGGAGAACTGACAACAGAGAGGGATGGAAGGCCATGATCGCCGATGTCTGCAACAGACCTGGCACATGAAGAAGAAGATGTTATGAAAAGGTCAATTTAGAGACATAATTATTATGTTGCAAGTAATGAGTTTATTTGCGGAACTATTTGGCTCTTTCTCTTTGTCGTTTTGTCGATACCCTCACCCACACCCCCTGCCTCAACATCTTTTTTGTTTTATATGAGAGAGAGTGAGTGTATTTATATCTATTGTTATGTGTCAGGCTTCTACTGCAGACAGAGGAAAATAAAAAAAAAACGGCAAATAGAGAGAGAGAGAGAGAGAGAGAGAGAGAATGGGAGAAGAGGAGAAAGATGGGGAGTAGGGGATTAAGGTCCCCAAAATTATGAGACCAATCTACCAAATTATTTCCCCTCGACAGGCCATCGTGGTAGATAATCATGTGACACAGAGAGAGTAATTTCAAACACTGAAAGAAAACAGCTGGATCAGTACACGTTTTGGTTGAGGAAATGATTACTGACACTTAATGAGGAGCTGTGGGGAGTCTCCACTACTGATCTAACTGTAGATGTTTGGACCCTAGCCTTAATTTGAAGAAATGTTGTCCGGATATGATAATTTTATTTTATTAATTTAGAAAAAAAAAACTGTGGCAGCTTTAGATTGTTAAGAGACACCAGAAAAGACAAAACATAATGCTATCTAAAGCGCACAAGCTTACCATTTTGGGGGACCCTTTTACATAAAATCGATTAACTGAAAGTCAAGAAAGTCAACATGCCAGGAATCGTTTAGTAAAAATTAAGAAAGGCCATATGCCAGGAACCATTTAGTAAACTCAAGAAAGGCCACATGCCAGGAACCATTTAGTAAAAATCAAGACAGGCCACATGCCAGGAGCCATTTAGTAAAAATCAAGAAAGGCCACATGCCAGGAACCATTTAGTAAAAATCAAGAAAGGCCACATGCCAGGAACCATTTGGTAAAATTCAGGAAAGGCCACATGCCAGGAACCATTTAATAAATTCAAGAAAGGCCACATGCTAGGAACCATTTAGTAAATTCAAGAAAGGCCACATGCCAGGAACCATCTAGTAAAAAGACAAGAAAGTCTACATGTCAAAAATTTTACTTAGAAATATCTCTAAAAATAGAAGGCAGATGGTTGTAAATCTGGCTTGAATTAAATCAGACTGTCTCCCTGATTTGTATGATTTCTTGACTAAAAGCCTTTTCCAGATCACAATCAAGTACTGTCTCAATTAGTCCAGTTCTAATTTAACGTGTCCACAGTATTAAAAAAATTGCAGGAATATTAAAAAGAAAACAAAAGCAAACTTGATTACCTGGTAAATCTTTGAGAGGAAACGTAAACCTGTATTGTCTCCCTTTAATAACGTTTTTTTCCCCTACAAATATGTTAGGTTTGCTCCGAGATCTTTTATTTTGTTTTTGTTTCTGATTCTTTCTTTTTTGCCTTATTTCTTTCGTTATCGTTGTTCCCTTTATGTCTTACTTGATTTTTTATTTTTTCTTTCTTTTCCTATTGTTATCTTTTTTCTGTATTCTTTCCTACTTTCTTCATAAATTTCCTTTAATTCTTTCAATTTGAAAATCTACAGTTTAATCTAAAGTCCAGTTACTGACTGTTCGTCCTTTGCTTTACGTTCCTGTTTCTTCTTTCTTTCTTTCTTTCTTTCAATCTTTCTTTTTTCTTTTCTCTTCTTAATCTCTTTTCTCGTTTTGGAATCTAGCAGTTTATCCAAGATGTTTGGAAAACCTTTCTTTGCTTTGCTGTTTTTTGTATTCTTTAAAGCTGATATTTACAGCGTTCTGGATCAGAATATATAGAGGAGGCTAACAGCGATCCTAACATCCGTTACCAACCTGAGAGTTCGCATGCATTTTAGAGTGTAGATTCACGTGATAAAACAGGGGGAGAGATTCTTCCGGGATATTCGAGAATAAATATTTGCAAATATTGAGAAGGGGTGTGCGTGTTTGTGTGTCGGGGGGGGGGGGAGGAATTGGCATTCATCTTAGATACCTTCCCCTTTCGTTTTCACTGCCAATTTAATATCCCGTGCCAATGTCAGCTTCACATACAAACCATCAGCACGATCTGGAGTCTAAGACGCTTAACCCTTACAGTCTTAAATGACATACGTATTTCATACATGACTACAAATCACATAAAAAAGATTGAAATAGCAGAGAAAATGTTGCGATTTAGAAAAGAAACCAATTCGCAATAGAGAGTTTAATGTGCACCAACATTCATCAAATTCAAACAACTACTGATCTCATAAAAGAGTTAAGAAAATCGTAATTATGTCTCAGAATAGTATTGCCGTTTTGATCTTTAAACGCTGTTCTATTTGGAAGATCTTTTTGACCAAGTTCAACACTTCATTTCGCCAGACAAAAGCAAGGGTGATTAGGCAAAATAAAGAGAAAAAAAAAAAATATGAACCTGGGACTTTTTGAGTGAAACAAACACCATGAACAGTTCTGAAAACTTCATGTTTTAAAGAAAATGTTTTGTTGTAATTGTAATAATTCTATAAGATTTGAATATGATGAGTCTTTCGAATGATACGGAATAAAGTGACTTTTTCCCTCCTTTACATTGTTCTACATGCTGTCTCTGGCAAAGGGAGGTTATGGCTCGGGGGGGGTGGGGGGTGGAAACAATTTCCCTCATAATTATAATGTAATGTTTGCTTTAGATAAGTACGACCATTTGATTTTCACTGTTGTCCTGGGCCATAGAAAGTTAAACGGGATTCCACTGTGTCTGAAATCTGGAACGAAGGTATGAACTACGCAACGTATACATGTATATAGATTTATCCTGATATTCAACCAGCTAGAACTGACGGAAATACCTTGCATTATTGTTATATTTATAATGTATACCGCTGTTTGAAAACTGGCAGAATCGAATATTTATCTGAAAGAAAATCATGGTTTTAATGACCATAAGACCACAGTGTTAATTAATTTTCAAAGTGCATTTCTTGGCATAGATTTTTTTTTTTTTTTTTCATTCCCTCTTCCATAGATATCAGGAACGTAGACAGAAGAGCAATTTGAAATAAGATTCTCTTCACCCGATCATCCAATATAAGCTTATTAATTCTAGTTAGTGAAATAAATGACAGCTTAGACATAAATAAGCATTGTAGTTATAATAAAAGAGAATTGCTTGGTGGTTATCTTTGGAATTCGTCAGATTCGAAAATCACACGATCATCTCAGAGATTTTTAATTACTTCTCGTTTTATACCTATTATCTTTCACTACTACTACTACTACTACTACTACTACTACTACTACTACTACTACTACTACTACTACAGCCATTACTACTACTACTATTACTACTACTACCACCACACCACCACCACTACTACTGCTACAACCACCACTACTACTATTACTACTACTACTACCACTACTACCACTACTACGACTACTACTACTGTTACTACTACTACTACTACTACTTCTACCACCACCATCACCACCACCACCACTACTACTACTACTACTACCACTTCTACTATTACTACTACTCCTACTACTACTAGTACTGTTACTACTACTACTACTTCTGCTACTACTTCTACTATTACTACTACCACTAGGCATACTACTACTATTACTCCTACTATTATCATGGTCATCGATACTACTCCATACCTGACACCTGAAGAAGAAGAATCTTGTACAACATGCTTATCATTTACCGATATAATTGGAACTCAACAGATATCACATTTAAATGTTTGTTTCTTAATTTGTTTTATTGTTATTCTTTTTGCTTTTGTTGTTATGGTTGCTGTTGTTGTTGTTGCTTTTAATTTATATTTATTCTTTATTGCTAAGATTGTCAGTTCAAAGTTAACATACGGTATGTTTTTCTTAAATTGATTTTTATTATTTTATTGACATGCTTAGATTTATCACTCACATCTTGACTAGTCGGCCAAGAGACCAGTTTTTATAAGACAATAATATCTGCATCCGTCGAATTGTGTATGCTTTCATCTTTAGTTTCATTATAATAATGATAATAATAATAATAATAGAGAGTATTTATATAGCACTTATCCCCGTAATTACAGGCTCTAAGCGCTTTACAATCTATTCTGTTCTTTCCCTCATGGAGTGGCTACTGGTATTAAATGATCACATGGATACAATTTTTGTATGCTTTTTTTTTTTTTTTTCAAGGCAAAGAATAAACATGACATTGAACTTTTGTGGGACCACCAGGTTGTGGATGTATTGGCCGAGGGCTTTGACAGTCACTATGGAGCTCGATCCATCAAATATGAGGTAACTTTATTTCATGTTTAGCATGCTTTGTATGGCTGGGATTCGATATGTATCCAAGATATATTTTGTTGTCTTTTGTGCTGACTGATTGTTAAGGTGAAGAGAAAAAAAAAAAAAACCCTGATATTTTTCCGTAGAGGTCATACAGTTAGAACCATTTATAACAGGACCATTTATAACAGGAAATCTCATAACCGGAACATCACTAATCCCCATGCCTACTTCTTCTTTGGCATTAGTGAAATATTATCACGTATAGCACTAGTCCGTGACAGTTGAATTGCTTAGAACAGGATACCTGTACTGCTAGGTGCACACAATATAGTCCACTTGTACTTCTAGCAGTACTTCAAAAATGCACAAGGTGCATAAGTGGATTAAGTACACTATGAAGATAATCGCTTGACCACTATTATTTCATCTGCTTTGTTCACTGGGTGTGGCATTTTGCGGGGATGGGGTGGGTGAGGGCAATGAGATCAGACAAATGGCTAGGTGAAACGGGAAGAGAGAAGAGTGACTCATCCATAATTCATATAATACAAAAAATGGGCTGAGGTGATGTGTAGCTCCTATCATTACGTATGATAGACAAGGATCTTACTGTTCACTGACCACTTGGTCCAGTTAGCCAATCAACAAAGATGAGTACTGACAAGTGTAGCTGCTTTTGTACACATTTTGCTGTGTTAATATCACAGTTCATGTAGGCTATGTTTCAACTGCTATGAGGTGGATTAAGCAAGATTTATTCCCATCGCATATTTTATCTCTTCAATAACTTTCTAATCTTACTCCCCAAGTCACCATAGTGATTATTGCCTTTCACCCTAGTCCCATACAATGCATGCAAGAGATCGAGCACAAAGAGGAAACAGTGGGTAAGGTACGGTAATAATAATATGATAATGATACCCTTGATCTTTCAGCGCACTTGGCTCTCAGCATTATTGTTGGGGACAGTGATGGGCGAGAATCACAACTAGTGAAGTGTTGTGTGTTAGATATCAACGTGGTCAGTTGTTCTGTAAGACTTTTGACTATTAGCACTAGTACATTACGCTGTGACTTTTAATACAGTAGAATCCCCTTAATTCGAAGTAGGAGGGAAAAAGAATGGAGTTTGAACTAAGCAAGATTGAATTATTATGGTCAAATGAAATAACTACAACTATTTAATAGTTACTTCCCTTGATGTTGCAACTTCTATACTTTAGGCTTGCTCTAAATCTTAGCTGGATCTAGATCCAGATTAGGTCTTTCAGTTTGTCTGTGTTTCTGGTCAACACATTTGTTTTCATCTCTATAATGAGAGAGTTTCTCTTCAACGGGCTGGGTCTTGATAATTAAATTTAAGGGGATTAGATCTAGCTCTAAAGAACGCAAAGTGTAGATCTATGAATTATGATGTAGATCTAGCTTGCTGGTCAGTACGATCTTTCAATGAGAATTCACATTCACGGGTGTATTTCACTAGCATTGAGCTAGATCTAGCCGAAGACAGCAACAATGGGTTGAGAAAGAGGAAGCATGTATATTATGTATATCGAAACCAACAATCTTGCTGTCACTATTGTCAGGTATGGTTGGCCAATGGAGCTATCATTAGGTCTACCCATTTTTTGGTCATTATATTATTCATTCTTGGTCGGTTGTTTTGAATCCAATGGTCAGTCTCCCGAGGCGGAGTTTGTGTTCATGGGTCGGTCATACTAGACTAGGCCTATGTGTCTCAGTCTGGTCACTAGTCAGTCTTTGTCCTTCGCATGTGCAATGCAATGTGATGACATCATCTATCAATAGATAACGTATTGTTCTTTGTTGAAACAGTAGTAAATCTAGATGTCAATGCGTGTTTTGGGGAACACTGATGTGATGGCA
>JBCAUA010086262.1:2500-10626 GCA_038406235.1 Peronia verruculata | reverse complement strand
AACAACAACAATAACAACAACAACAACAACAACAACAACAACAACAACAACAACAACAACAACAACAACAACAACAAAAAGCACGTTTTTTTTTACTTACAGGTCCTCCCAATCGGAGGATACGAAGATCGAAAACCTTCATTTTTTTTTGTGTGACTCAACTGTCCCCTGCTTTTCTCTGGGTAGGAAAGCTGGACGTCTAGCCTTCTCGATAAGGGAGAATATATTTTGGAATTCCCGTGTGTACGTTACGCACGCTAAAGAACCTATGACAGCTAAAAATGGATGAAGAGTGGGCGGAGTACCGATGTCCGGGCAAAATGTCCAAATTCCAAATTTCTACCCACAAAAAGTTTCACCCTAAAACGGACAGCCTCTTAAAGCTGAGAAAATCCCACTTTTCTTAGAAGTGAAAGACTTAGGACAAAAAATCACTTCAAAATGATATTTTCCCTTGTCTTACTGGCAGGAGAAAAACGTTTTCAAGATACAACTGAAATAAATCTGAACCTCCTTGAATAAGAAAAGAGAGATACTATCAGTAGTAATAATGAATAAGGTTTTGTTTTATAAAATTACAATATAACTGTCAGACCGGTAACTAATAAAATAATTTAAGAAAAACAAATGAATAAGGTTTTGTTTATGATCTGTGTAATGACGGGTTAAAAAGTCAAAGACTTTTTGTCCGTCTTAAACGTACATGGAATCAAGTGATGAAATTCAATTTTTTCATTAAAATGCAATCTAATCTCACTCCGTCCCCCCCCCCCTCTTTTTTTCCCCTGAAAATAGACTGTGGTTTTACTTATATCTAAAGTTTTGTTTGTTTGTTTGTTTGTTTGTTTGTTAATTTTCTACTGTTACAATGAAGAAAAAGGTAACACAGATATGTTTTTGTACATTCAGAGAGCATAACATAACAAAAAGGGGAAAACTCGGCTTACTAGGCCTACTGCATTTTATTGTATTGATTTGCATTTCCATCTCTGAAATACGAGGCTTCAGTTTTGTATCACTTACAGACTAACAAGAAGATTCGCCACTCAGGGGGAAAATAACTACAAAATAAATAAATAAATAAATAATAATGGCCCGGGGGGAGGGGCCGGGATATTCCGTTTCGTTATCTATAAAAGATATACTGGTCTTTACCGGATGCAGACAAATTAAAACGCAATGCTACATAAGGAGCAGAACAATTTTTTAATTAAGATTTGTTAATGTAGAGCTATAACTAACGCGCAATACGTTCAATTTTGACACGATCCTCTTCAAGTTCTAATCTCTCTCTCTCTCTCTCTCTCTCCCTCTCTCTCTCTCTCTTAAGGAAATGACTGTAAAAATGGCTAAATTTCCTCCAATCCCTTTTTTTTCTTTCTAAAGATGTTTTTTCTCTTATGTTTGTTGTTGTTGTCGTCGCTGTTTTGTGGTTGTTTTGTTGTTCTTCTTCCCCATCTCTCATCCCCCCCCCCCACCATCTTTTTCTTCTTTTTCTACATTTTCTCCTTCCTCTTCCTCATACTTTTTATTCTTCGTTCACTTCTTTTTCTTTTTTACTTTTTTTCCTCTGTTATCTCGCCTTTTCGTCTTCTTCCTCTTTTACTTTTCTTCTTCCTCTTTCCTCCCCCAAATCTCTTATAATTTTTCTCCTCATCATCTTCCCTCTCCTCTCTTCCTCCCACTCTCTTCTTTTTGACAGCTCGTGGGCCCAGTTCTGTGTTGCTCTATCTCCGTTCTTTTTTTTTTTTTTTCATTTTGAAAAATCTACTGTTTTATGTTGAGCAGCTGTTTTTGTACCACAGGAGATAGGACAAAATGATGTTCAAAATCTGCCTGTTTGGGCAAATGATTGGTGAAATTATTATCTTGTGTGGTACATTTACTATCTCTCTTTCACATCTCATATTATTTTATTTCCAAATAGCCCAAAAGCGGAGATAAAACAACAAAGAATTGAGCTCTCGAACTCCTTGTTTTTCTTCCTCACTGTAATTCATAAATTTGAATACGATTCCGTTTTCCATTCGATCCCACAGCTCATATAGTTATAGATCTTTACTGTATAAACTGAATCTGAAAAAAAAAGTAAAAAAATATGTACAATAAATTGCAAATCTAATTTATACATTTCAAGGTTTAGCTTACTACTGTTAATAAACTCAATATTTGAATTTGTAAAAGAAATTGTCGCATGTTATATCATGAACAACTTTAACAAAAATAAAAAAAAAACAATAAACAAAAACAAAAACAAAAACAAAAAAACAACAAAAAAAAAGAAAAAACAACAAAAAAAGAGGGAGAAAGAGAGAGAGAGAGATTAAGAGAGAGAGAGAGAGAGAGAGAGAAAGAAAACAGAGAGAGAAGAGCAAGAAAAAGAAAAAATAGAGAAGAAAGAGAAGAAAGAACGAAAACAAAAGAAAGCTGATAAAAGAAAGAAAGAAAGAAAGAAAGAAAGAAGGAAAGGAGAAAGGAAGAAAGAAAGACAGAAAGAAAGACAAAAAGACAGCAAGATTGAAGAGAAGGGAGAAAAGAGAGTGAAACAAGATATAGAGAAGATAATAGAGAATAGGAAACAGGATAAAGTCATTGTCGTAGTTTGTAGGATATATTATTGTACATTTAATGGCCCATCTGATGACTAAAGGAAAAAAAAGTCCAATGATAAGTGTCACGAAATTTCTTGTGAAAAAAAAAAGTCACGACTTCTTTTATTAATCTGCCAAATAAAATTGAAGTGAGATAATGCCACGGTAAATCATAAAAAATAGTAACATTTAAATACTGCGAAAATATGGGTAGCTTCCGGGATTCATGTAAAAAAAAACAACCCAAAATAATAGATTTTTCAAGGTGCGCTGATCTGTTCACACCTGCATAAACACAACGGTATAAATCTACCTGCCTCCAAATCCTGTATTTCTCGCGTAGACGTCCAAAGTCTTGCATAAACAAGAGGGTGTTTCTGTTTTGTTTTTCACATGTTGTTCGTCTGGTATACAAAGGCCAAGGAACATAACATCCGGGTTTGGGCGTGCAAAGCAGTTAACTCTTTTTCCAGGATGCAGGATTTCCGAAAAGATTAGGTAGGCATGGATGAAAGTCAGTCAACTGCATCGGTGATTGAAAAGGGTCAGAATTTAGGACGTTGGTTTTCTCACGTACATCACTTTCAATAATATTGTGGGTCGTAACTGGTGTTTAACTGACAGGTAGATCCTGTTACACTTCGATATTTACGGGTCCGTCCATGACTTTAATGACAGTTTTACTTGCTTTATGAGAAATTATCAAAGAAATCCGTTGTTCGTTTCCTTTTCCATTTTCAGCAGTGTTGCTTTCTAAGAAAAGGTAAACTTGATGCTTGAGATGTTTCTTAAAATTCGTTTTTGATAAGAGAATGTTACTAGAGTGTTGCTGTGATATGTGTACGTGACATAATATATGATATACGTATATGTAGGTGTATCCTTATTAGTGTTGTCGTCATCATTGTTAGTGTTGTTGATGATGATGTTGTTGTTATTGTTGTTGTTGGTGGTGGTGCTGTTGTTGGTCTCTGTTGTTATTGTAACTCTTAATGTTGTTGCTAAAATCATCGTTTTGCTGTGATGGGCACATTGCAATGATGATGGTGGTGTCGTTGTTGCATTTGATAGCGTTTACCAATCCTGTTGTTCTATGTTGGTCGCTACTATGTAAGTTAGTGCTCTTTTCTTTGACAAAGCATGATTGTTGTTGTTGCTGCTGTATTGTTGATGAAGTTGGACTTGTTTTATAGCTGAACGGTTGTGGTGATGGTGGCGGTGTCGTGGTCGTTGCGTTAAGCAGCTGTTGCTAAAGCGATTGTTGATAGCCTTTGTTGGCTGCTGCATAAAACATACTTTATCATATTTACCTTTATAATTGATGTCATCATGGTTGTTGTAACTCGTGATGTTGTTAATAAAGACGATTTCTGTTTGGTTGTTTTCATGGTGAAAATTTTGTGGTCATGTTTGTTTGTTTGTTTGTGTTAGGGTTTAACGACACATCAGAAAGAATACGGCTATATTGTGTCAAAACTCGCTAAGACGCGTTTACACGTCAAGAAGAAGAGAGGAAAGAAAGCGGGACAGAGGACGGGAGTAAGGAGAGAGAGAGGAGATGTCTCCCCTGGAATGTCGAAGATGGCACTCCATGGGAGACAGCCCACCGATGGCGGACTTACACCGCCTGCAGGTGGAAGCAGAGAACCTACTTATAGACCTCGGCCCGCCGCGGGGGGTTGCGGTGGTTGTGGTGATGGTAGAAGTCTCGTTGTCTTTGTGTTTACAGCTGTTGCTGAAGCGGCTGTTGCTGAGTGAAATTAGGTAAGCAAAATCACATGACCTAGGGAACATCGCTCGCATGTGGCTTTGATTACTTGCTCCACGCATGGTAGACAAATCTGGACAAATGATGAGCTCTCAGACCTGTCACATCATATAAACAAAGCCACATGTGAGCGATGTTCAGTAGGTCATGTGATTTTGCTTAAAATACCTAATTGCTAAATATACGTATAACACGTCTTTATCGTCGACGTCGTCAAGTTGTTGCTTTCGTTGAAATTACCATTGTTTGTATTTTAAATTGTTGCTGCTCGGGTTGTTGTTCTGCCGTAGTGGAAATATGGTGGTGATGATGGTGGTGGTGTTGTCGTTTCATTTACAACTATTGCTGATGCCGCTGTCTGTCTCGTTACTTGTTTGCTTACGTTATTCTTGGTACTGAGCTGACGTCAGCAGTCACGCCATTGCTGACACTTAGAAGGATGATATTGAAAATGACATTTAGAAAGAGAGAGAGAGAGAGAGAAAGAGAGAGAGAGAGAGAAAAAAAAACGTTGATAAGTCCTGAATCATTTTGAAATATTCTTTTAAGAGATAACTTTGTTTTTGTTATGTTCTATTCTGTTTTTGTTTTGTTTTGGATTCATGTTTTTCTTTTTTTTCTGTTCTTTTCTACTCAGGCTGATGTTCTTATTTTTCTTTTTTCTTTTTTTTTTTTAAGAGAACGAGAGAGAGAGAGAGAGAGAGAGAGAGAAGAAATGACAGTTGTCCAGAAATATTGATGGATATACAGATAACAATTTAAGGTCATCTCCTCTCCAGGGATATTTAATTTGCTTTCCTCAGCTACTGGTAATTTCACTCCCATTTACTGCTGTAATCTTTGGATCCGCAAAGCTTTGTGTTTTCCTTTTTCCAGGAAATTCGACGTAATTACCTGTAATTAGAATTTGCCATAAGAGATCCTCTTTGCTAAAGTATATTCATTTAGCAAAGCACACAAATCATATGTTTATAAGATAGATCAAAGAAAATACAAAACAATAGAGATCTTGTAAACAAATCCATTGTGACGACAAGCTGACAGTTGACAGGCTACAAAACAGACCCGACAGCACATAGGCCTACCAGCAATGGAAATTGATGGGGAATGAAAACAAGAGGTGTGAATATTATAGAACCACCAGTCATTTTGCTCGGCTATAACTGTACATATTATGCAGGCATATCCAGATGTACCAAAACGAATTTAAAAACAATGCTTGCTTTTTGTGAAGTATGTTCTCGTTTTAACGTAAGCCAATGAAGACATATTAAAATAACTATCCAGAATAGGAGATCGTTCGCAGATTATCTGCCCCTTCAAAAAGAGGGACTCATGTAAGGGGAGATCATTTTGACCAGAGCTTTACTTCCCTTTGCCATACAAAAGATGTGTTGAACAAGCAGAGTAAAGAGGGGAGGGGGGGGGGGGAACTCCTTTTACTGCGTGCTCTTCGAAAGACTGATCGCCAAAAATGTTGATAAAATTATAACAATAAAAAGAAAACATTCTTTTTGCAGCATAATTTTCTAGGATTTTTTTTTTTTCAGTGCATGTTTCAAGCAAAGGGCGCAAAAATGATTTTTTTCCTCTTCAAATTACTTGTTCAATCCTTCTTTTGTCTGGCAAAGGAAGTAATAGGACTGAGCACAACGATCTCCTATTTACATACAAAGGAACGAGCTAAAAAGAAATATTCACATTTTTGTATGTATAGGAAAAGTTCCAAAATCATTTTTCTTGCTAAGTTATGTTTCTTCAAAGAGATCGTTAAAATAATAGATAAATCTATGCAAGGGGCGGAAAAGGTAATTTCACAAGGTCTTTTTTTTTAATCAAGGGAAAGGTCCGGATTATTATAGCTTTCTGAATGTTTGTTTTATTTTGAATTTTGCAATCGATGGAAAATATTTGAAAAATTTGTTCAGCGGCGGACGGGAGCCCAATTTAATTGTTTCGCTTCTTCTAAGTCTTCTTCCTTATCTTTTTCTTCTTCTATATCCTCATCTTCTTGTTCGTATTATTATTGTCATCATCGGATTTGCTGTTCTCGTTGTTGTTTTTGTTAGTGTTTGAAAGGAGTAATAGATCCAAAGTATTCCAGCATTCCAGCAAGTGGGAAGGAGAGAGGAGCACTCACACACACACACACACACACACACACACACACACACACACAGAGAGAGAGAGGCTGCCACATACACACATACATACACACACACACACCACACACACATAACACACACACAACACACACACACATACACACACAATTTTGTTTTTAAATCCTTAAACACTCCCAAACCAAAAGCAGCTGAACGTCTTGCACGCCATAGCTTTCAATGCAGTCTCAACTAAGCTAACAAAACGGGAGCTAACTGTTTATTGTAAACATCCCCTAAATTTTAGAAAACAGTTGCGCAATGGTAGTCACATTCGTCTTGGATGAGTGTGCAAATATAAAGTGCATGCGGACCTCCTGTCTGTCTGGGTTGCCCCGCGTGAGCCCCCCCCCCTCCCCGCCCCCTTTTTTTGCTTTGTTTTGTTTTGTTTGTTCTTGTTGTTTTCGAAAAACTTGATCAAAACATAATTTAGTGCTTCATTATTTTATACTACGGGCCGAGGACAAGCTGAGATAACCACCATGACAAAAGGTTGAAAAGCTTACCAAAACCGTAGCTGCCACCTGTACTATGCCAAGTACAAGAGGCGTAGGACAAGCTTTGCCAAGAAGGGGGAGGGGGAACCCACCTTTTCTCTCGTTATTTGACACAAGTGAAGCAAAAATGTACGAAAAAAAAAAAAAAAATCACAAGGAGGAAAAAACAAAAAACAAAAAAAAAACGACCTGTTCATCGTAATGTGTTTAATATTTCAGAATCTTCTGTTTCTTATGTTCCAGATATCAAAGCAAAAGTTGTTTTTTTTTCCTTCCTTCACACGGTAGTAATTTGGTGGACAGTCAAAATGGTGCATTAGGTTGTGCAAAGTAAGAATTAAAGCCGGGACAAAATAGATTTATAGATTGAAGAAGTTTGTAAAGGAACTGGAGTTGATAGAGGAGTAATACATGTACAGTGTATGTGTATTATCTTTGCAATGTTTCATTTATATAAACATATATAGATATACTTTTAACTTTGGGATCAGAGCGAAGTGACGATACTGGATAACTAGACAGAGCCGAAATTGAAACACAAAATGAGACTGATGCTTTCTAACAATGTGGAAATAAGGAATCCATCTGTATGTATTCATGAACTTTAAAAATATATATATATATATAAAATTCACAGCTGCTGTCTCTTCTAATACTGTTCTTATGTCACTGACAAAATGGTCACTAAATTGGATTGATCTGTATAAATTCAACCACAGCATGAAAGAGTTGGGTTTCACAGATAGGGACCTACCAAGAAAAGAGATGGTTGGGCAAGGTTGATGACATACAAAGTGGGAATCACCTATCAGTTACCGTAGTTACACACATGGCCCAAGAAAGTTTATCTTCGTTCATTTCGTTCCTCTGTTCGTAGCATACAAGGAGGGACCGTCACTGTAGGCCCAATGAAACGTAGGGCACTGCCGATGAACACCAAGTTATCTTTCGTCATTCCTCTCGACCAGAGACATACTAGTGCACTGCCTTTTTTTTTTTTTTTTAAGCCTTTCAATCCTGAGAAAGTGGGAATATCTCGGCTTTTTTAGAAGTCGTCAATTTTTTTTTCTGAGAAATCTTGTGGGTAGAAATTTGGAATGTGGAAATT
>JBCAUA010086251.1:0-10626 GCA_038406235.1 Peronia verruculata | reverse complement strand
TATCTATCTATCTATCTATCTATCTATCTATCTATCTATCTATCTATCTATCTATCTATCTATCTATCTATCAGTCTTTTTTTTTATCTATCTATCCATCTATCTATAACTCTATTGGTCTAAGTGTCCGCGGTCATTTTAAATCTCATCATTTTACTTCGATGCAACCGGTAACGGTTAACGACGCAGACAGTTATAGCATGTAACCTTGAGCCTTGTTGTTGCTGTGTCCCTGACAACGTCTCTTCATTCAATAACTCCCCGCCCAAATGACAAAGTGGATAATGCTTTTAGACATGTAGATCTAGTTACATATATTACGTAGTAGTCTGGCTGTGTGAGAAAAAGGAAGAGGTTAAGAGCTGAGGAGGTGAGGGAAAACTGGTCGGCTAATGCTGGCTTTTACATAAACAAATGATGGCCAAAACGTAGATTCTCATTTATTTGGAAACACGGTCTTCTTTCTTGACAGACTTTTTGACATACAGATTCTTATTTTTAAAATCTGGAAATAAATTTATACCTTTTCTTGTGACAGTGTCATTATATTAGTTTCTGTATTTGTTACCAATGACCCTTAATCTTAAGATCTCTACGCTCTGGTCAAAAGGCTCAAGTATCAAAGTGTTAAAAACAATTTTAGTACCAAACACCATGTTGTACATATTATAATGTGGACGCCTGCACTGCCTGTAGATGAGAAAAGCCATCATCTTTTCAACATGAATGCATTTAAGAAACCTTGATATTTCAGAAATTTCATTTTCTAATTTTCTTCAAGGTTAATACTAACATTATTATATATAAAAAAAGACATTATCGGCATGGTCCTATTTCTTTCAACAGTGAATTTTACTTTAGCTTTTCATTACAGTTTTTTTTTTTTTTTTTTTAAATTTATTTATTTATCTATTTGTTTGGTTGTTTGTTTGTTTGTTTTTAACTGATTCATTACAAGAAGAGACTTTGTCGTATAGTCACATTAAACCGTCACACAGTTAAAGTACTATGAGATATTTCAGTTTAACTGCAAAGTTTCAGATAGTGACAAAAAAAAAAAAAGTTGATGTGGAACAGTGACAACTGCAATTTCTTTTGAGCGAGTTATAACAAAATGGGAGACTTAGCTCTATTAGATACGACGGGAGAAATTGACGCTTGCTTTTCTGCATACTCAAGTAAATATGCAACTGGCGCCTACGCACTTCTCACTATGTCGCAAACAAATAAGTATTAAACTTAGTGTATGGCTTCATTGTCTAGCAATTATGCAGTATCTGTCCCAAAGCTATATTGGCTGCTAAAAGTCATTTCGTTCTTACAGTGTGCTTTAAATGAAATGAAACCCCTGGATATTTTATACGGTACCAAACTGCTGAAGTTCGTTTCTGTCTCGTAGTCTCAAACCTTTATTGGTACAAACATTTGATGACGTTCAAGGCGAAGTTTTGAATTGTATATTACAAATTTGCTTGAAACGCCAAGTCTCTGTTTTTTGGTTTTTTTTTTTTTTTTTCTAATTGATGAATATTTTTTTTTTTTTTTCCTGTCTTTCATTATATTTATATTAGCTTTATAATATGTTCGTTTCTTTCTTTTCCCTCTTTTTCCCTCTCTCTCTTTCTCCTTTCATTCATTTATGGTTCTTTTACATTTTTTTTCTCCTTTGTTCAAACTGTTGTTGTCGATGCTCCTTGTTTCTCTTTGCAGGGGCTGCGATGGTAAAAAAAAGAAGAAAGGTAGAATGACGGATGATATAAGGAGGTTACACAAAGCCCAGTGATGTGTAACCTTCTGCGACTCTTTTTTTTTTATACTTGTATTTGTGAGCGTGGATGCTTTTTTATACATTTGTGTTCATTGCTCAATCTGCCTCATATGTTCTTAAAATTTTCTACTTTTACTATAACCCTTTGCAACTTTACGATTTAAGACTGATTTCTTCAAATGGCACTTGTCAGTGACCATCCTATTGAAGAAAATACGAACAATAAAATACATCAGATCTGGATACCAAATACGAGTACATGTACTTTATTGATCCATAAGAATCAACAGCCATATTTAAGAGTCATATTTAATCAGTACTGATTCAATGCTCGAAGGAACTTCCACGTTTGAGAATTCTCCAGATTATGACCATTATTGTTTTCTTTTTACTGTATAACAAATTTCAACACAGTTATTATATTGGATCTTATCTATTCGAATAAATGTATGTGTCTGGCAAATGAGTTAAATAAATAAATTGATTACCCTCATCATTTCAGTGGCCAGAGACGAATAGACTACTGGTAAGAATTGTTTCACAGATCACTTAAGATGGAAGCAGGATCGCGGTTCTCAGGACAGTTGCAAGTGATTTTTACTGTAGAGACAATTAAATAAGAAACGTGTCAGCCACATTGCTCTCTGTCGTCTACCGTCGCTTTGCAAGCATCCAATCTGAATGTGTTAGTTGCTGCAGTAGAAATGAGCGAAGGCGCCCTCTGTGCGACAGAGATTTATGTGCTTGTTTTTTCTTAGAATCATGAACCATTTCTCTCATTCATCAAAGAGTCACAAGCAAAGATATACAAATCTAAACACGACAAATCCATTGCCAGCCTTCATAAACTAAACTCAGTAGTCCCTAGTTTCTTATACTGGCGTGTTTATAGACCTAAAATATTAGAGTGGAGTGTGATCTCTAGTTCTAAGTAAGAACTCATTCACGAGGAGATTAATTAAATCGGTCTCATGAATCACCTCATCTCGCCCATGAAAATAGATTTATGTCATGGACGAGTGATACATTTTCATATTATTTATGACGCACTGTCTCAGCAAGAGGAGCTACCAATTCTTATGCATCTGAGCTAACCAATCATGATCTGTAATGATTGATGCTGTTTCAGCGTGACCCAGCCATAATGAGTATGGTCAAGATGATATGCTGGCAAACACCCTGAGAAGTCACCATAAAGTAATCCTGCTATACATCTATATTGTCAACTATACCATCATCAGGCGCTCTGGAGAGATAGTAACGAAACTAGCACAAATTTTCAGCCTATTGCACGAATGCTAGCAAGGAGAAACACCATTACCATATATCTCCACCCCCATCTCGTTTCCAAGAACAGTAAATCATATGCGGAGCTCACTCGCTAACAATCATGTGGCTCCCACGACCGCTCATCATATCGTCTGTACGGAGTAGAGAAGTAAGTCTTACAATACTGATCAAGAGACCGTTAACTTCGTAAGCCGTATCGACTGATGGCTAATGGGCCCATGTTCTTGATGACTTTCCTTCTTATATCTCTAAATGAAATTATTTCGATAGAGAATGTCACTCATGTCACTCATAGACTTTCTGAGACGCAGCTGCTTATAATGTTTTTCGACTATAGTTTGATCAAAGTTATTTGGATAAGAAGTTTTATATTATGTGACATGACTTTTGTTGTACTTGTTCATTCGTTATTTAGTTAATTAGTTAGTTAATTTGTTTTATTTGTTTGCGTGTGTTTAGTTGTGTATTTCTTTGTTATGGTGCTGATTATAGTGATGGTGATGAAGAGGATAACAATGTTGTAATACTGTTGCTACTGTTGTAGCGCTTTTTTTCCCTTCCGTTTTAAACTAGTGCTAATTACCTTGTTGAGAAAATAGTCTGATGACGGATCATAGTACAACGAGGATATAGCAGAAGTTTTTATCAAACAGGTCAATAACTATTATCTAGCATGAATTACGACTGCCTGTGTAAGAAACACGGAAATTTATCAAAATTGAACATGAAATGGTCTTGTAATGGATCCACGCAACGTTAAGAGGGTTTGGCGTTAAAATACCAGCGGGGATGCAGGTACGGTTTCAAAGATAATGGGCAAAAATGTTTCTCTAAATATCAGTACACCTTCGTTTCATTCATCATTTCATTAGTCATTATCGAGGAGAACATCGATAAACGGCATCAAAAGTTTCTCAGCTGTCTTTATAAGCTCCTAGAAAAGGGTACCCATGACACTTTTGATATGAAGAGATTAACAGTCATAATGTAACGTTCAAATATCCCAACACCATGACGTATAAGACGGGATTGCCATGAACGGGGAAAAATTTTATTTTTTCGAGTAAAATATCCCAAAATGGGTTTGAGGTACATGTACTTTTAATTCTAGAGCCTTCATTCTATCCTCTCTACTGCTCTCATAAGTAACAGTTATCGTTCTGCTGTTCATCTCATGCTGTCATGGAGGCAACAAACTTTATTGCCACTCCACTTTCTTTCTCCCAACCCTCAAAATGCTAAAAAAAAAACACACACACATTAATTGTTTTATGTGTAAAAACAAGTCAGAATTATTAGAAATGATAGGGTGATAACATTTAGTTTGGTCGGTGAACAGTGTAATCTTTGCACTTGGCTGTTCTGTGAGAGGGCGATGGAATACAACCAAGATCTCCATCTAGTATTTGTAGACCAAGGCAAAAACTTCGACCGAGTCAACAGGGGCAAGCTATGGAAGATCTTTGAGCAATGCGGCGTTAAAGGGCAGCTGCCAGACAACAGCCCTCTACTCTAATAGCAGGAGCGTAGTCCGCACCACCACTGTAACACCTGACTGGATCTCAGTAACAGCCGGGCTTAGGCAAGGCTGCACGCTCTCCCCTCTCCTCACCATGATCTACATAGACCAGATTACAAAGGATGCCAACCCAGATCTAGGCACTCAATGAACTCATGTCCGCCAAGGACCAGGCAAATACGAACAACAACAAGACACAGCTACAAGAGCACCCAGACATGATCAACGCAAGCTGCTATGACGTGAAGATCTAGTCAACAAAACTGAGGTCATAACCGTCAGCAGAAGACCGGAGAAATTGGATATCAATATCAACCGAGCCCAGTTGAAGCAAGCCAGCGAATTCAAATATCTGGACAGCATCATCCATGAAAATGGAAAAATAGACCCAGAAAGCCAACACAGTCAGCTTCCAGTTAGCCCCTCTCCTGAAACATTCCAAGATTCCTATGAGCACCAAGGCGAAACATATCAATGCCATTTGTCTTCCAACTGTGTCATAACAGTGCAAGGCATGGTCACTAACAAAAACGTTCGAGAGGAAACTGATCCTTTGCGAGAAGACATGCCTGAGAAAAGTGGTAAACATTACCAGGCCAGATAGACAAGATCAGAAATGAGGTGATAAGAGACATGATGGGAACAACACCAGTCCTGCAACACATCGAAAAACAGAGAATCAAGTGGTTCGAACAGCTCACGAGATTACCTCCAAACCACCCAGCTCATCAAGCATAATAGATACTCGAGCAGAAGAGCCAGAGGAAGGTCTAGTCTAGACGACTCTGGATCGACTGTGTGGCAAACACACTCAGAAACCATGGGATGTCCCTCTTCCGGACCACTCGCCTTGCTGCCCACCGACGACTGTATCTCCCAGTGACACCCTTCGGTAGAAGCGGGAGATAGAAGAGGACGAAGATGGCGAGGTTAAAAACAACCAAGATTTCAAGTGGCTGTTTACAAACGAGTGTTGAAGAGCTAGAATCAGTGATGGAATTTACCATCGTTGCAGAGAATTTCAGCAGAAATAATAGATATTGAGAAAAATTCCCATGAGATAACCAACTGCCTTTTTACTGCTTGAATATTAATATTTCTTTGCTTCTATTTGTTGTTTTGTTGTTTCGTTTTTTTTGTTTTTTTTAATTATTGGCACACTGTCCAATATTCAATAGAAATACCCTTAGCGTGTTTGAGCGTACTATGTGAGTGTGTATGTGCGAGATGGCTATAACCAGACAAAGCAACGAACGTACGTGAATGTTTAAGCGAGTGTGTATGCATATGTCTTCTTGAAATAAACAAAACAACTTTAAAGTTTCAAGAGAAAACGATGGCGTGTTAGAAAAATATTCGTGTTTGAAGAAGGACACTTTATGTGTGATTTTTAATATAAATACACCCCCACAACACTGAATTTCTTTTTATTTGTGATAAAGATGCTTGATATCAGAAAAACAGAAAAAAGCACGATCCTCATTATCATTGTCTGTTTTCTATGAATTGACATGTTTGTTTTCATAAAATAGTCCCTTCCATATGCTTAAATAGGACTTGAGGTGAATTCCATAGATGACTGATGATAAACAGCATTACATTTTCATTGGCTTTAGAACTGAATTAATCGTTATTTCTCTAAATAAGATGGTGGTTACATCGAACAGATATAATTATGTATATAACCAATAATAATATCTTCTGTTTCTGTTAAGATATTAGTTAATGAGCTTATGACTTTGAAAACATGGCAGAACGCTATAGACTCTGAAATTTATAGTGTGTTTCAATATCATTTTTTTTTTTTTTACCTTCACTGCCATGCCATACATCGCACTAACTTTATCATTGACAGATTATACGTTATTTGAGCATACTACACAATTTACAAATCGATCTCGAGCTCAAGGGAATTAAATCCATGCTTGTCTGTGTGCGTGGACTGGGATCTTACAACGGATCTACAGAATAACGGGATACATTGAACCCAGCATAGCAGAATACTCTCAGACGTAGATCTATGTAAGTGGGGTGATCCAAGATTATTATTACTATTATTATTATTATTATTATCATTATTATTATTATTTTAATCAAGAAAAAAAAACTATGGATTCATATAAACGGACATGTGTAAACATGAGATTCACCATCCGGCTTGCTGCATATTTACAATTTTCTAAGTAACTTTTCACGTTGATGGTTTTACATTTTAGAATTTATAACCGGCTCATGAGGCAAATGACCATTAATTTTTATGCCCTTCATGGATTAACAGAACAGCTTAGTAGAGCGGCTTACCGAAACTGGCTTTAACTTAAAGTTTAAGTCTTAACCCTTGAAGTATCTAGTGGCCGATCTAGTTAAGATCATTGTGTTTTATGTTAGAATTTCTGTCCACTCGCCTCCCAGTAAAATGTGAAACTGCTCAGTTTTTAATTGCATTGAACTTAAACTCATTACGGGAACATGAATAAACATCATGACAGAAGTGTTTTTGCGTGAGCGTTGTATCTACGTATGCTTTTAGGGTTAATCACCAGGTTTATAATGAGCACAAATAAATCATTTATTTTAAGCATTAATTTTGCGTACTATGCGGTTTGCAAGATTTGCTTTCCCGTCAATAAGTCATCTGGATATCAGCAGAGCAGAGACAAGCTGGTAATACTAATATTTTCATTGCCCAAAGACTAAGTAAACGCAAGACAGCGAATGAAGATACCGCAATAGGCCATTACCCTAGCAGCTCTCGGCTCTCGGTCCCTCGAGATGGACACAAGGTCAACAAACTGATTAGAGGGACTGGCCTCGTACAGGTCAGGTCTTGATCACGTGAGGGAAAATGGATGTTGTCTCTGTTATTTATGTTTCGGTCTAGAGTCTCTGGAATGGAGAAAAAGGAAAGAGGTTGGCCACTTTAAGATGAAACGTGCCTGGGTTCTGAAAGCCGGCTATTAGTGAGGAGCTGAAAGTTAGTATTTAGCGGATGCTGCTTTGCAAGTGTCAGTAAAGGCACTCTTCATAAAGGACAGGATGAAGTCATCAGTGCATAATTTACTAAAGCATAAAAATTTGCTGCAAATAAATAGGCAGAAAAATATTGGCATTGTTTTTTATCCTTTCTTTTTACAGAAACGGGAAGTCCAAGGGAAGTAAAGTCCTACATAAATTTATTATGGATCTAGAGCTTAAAATAAACTGGTGTGTTTTTATACCCTCCCAGTGATATTATTATACCTCCTGTGTAACAGTCTTTTATAGTCTGACAGTTGTGGATACCAGGGTATCTAATAACTACATGTGGGTTGGGCTGAGGCATATAGCGGATATGATAAGTAAACAACGTCCTTGCTATAGTAAAGGAGTGAGTACATAACGTGGAATATTTTCCCTTGACGCTGCCCAGGCACGGGTGTTAGCAAGACCTAAAGTGTTTGAATGAAACCCAAGAGAAGCCAACGCCTTGGAATGCCGACTATCTCCCGAGGCGAGGAAGAAAAGTCGATATTTTCTCTGAGGGAGCGAACACCCCAAACGCCTCTGACCACTGATGAATGCAAGGATGGTCTAATGGTTATTTTGGAATCGTGTGCGGTCATAGTGCGTTCGATTTCCTTGGACATTGCTCAGCTCTGATGAGGGAAGGAAAAGCAGTCACCCGTGTTTGCAGAGTAACCATTTTCCACGGGCATGTTGAGAGTTGTCGTTCATGGAGAGGTGATGTTTCTCTTTTCTGTCCGCCCCCTGCCTCCTGTCAGCCATTTTTTCTTTCTTTTAGTCGGACATCTTCGAGGAGGACTTGCAAAAGCGTACAAAGGATAACGAAGTTTGATGAAGAAGAGTTTTGAAGAGGACAAAGAAACTTAAAACGATTTTGAGCAAATAAAAACATCCCCTTTGCCCATCCTTCTTGACACACCCCCAACAATACTATCTTGCGATGATCACCATTCCACCCTCTGGTCCGCATCAGCCCTCGCTTTTCATATTACTCTATCGCATTTTCTTTGCATCTCTCTCTCTCTCTCTCTCTCTCTGTGTGTGTGTGTGTGTGTGTGTGTGTGTGTGTGTGTGTGTGTGTGTGTGTGTGTGTGTGCCTACTCAAATAGCTCTATCCACTATGTAGAGGAAAAGACAGGAGAAAAAGGAATGAAAAGGAATGAATCCTTTTTTCCTGCCTTTCAAACAGTTTGAGTACAAGGCGAGAAATCAGACAGCTCATGCAAACAGACAGCGGAGACAGAGTCTGTTTGCATATTCTCGGTTTGAATGGAAAGATGACACGTGACCTCAAGATGCTCATTTAGTGTGGATTGCTCTTAAAGGACTCTGTCAGTTTAAAAGTATGGTAAAAGTATGGTGTGAAATCAGTGTATGGTAATGAAGTAGCACCACACTATCACAGCTCTGTATAAGAGAATGGTGACTCTTAACAACAGAGAGAGCATAAATTATACTTTGTTTGCCAACTGCTGGACTTTGTATTTTTCTTTTAGTGCTGCCCTTGTCTCAAATATCCGAAATGTCAGGGCTGAATGTGGATGTCACTCCATAGAAATGCCCGTTATGTCTTGGCGCGTACAGTATTTTGCATGCCCTGGTCAAAGATAGTCCATTATAAAGCTTTACTATCTGTCCTTGACTTGGATTTATGCTTATTTGTTGACTCGTTTGCTTGCTATAAAAAACAAGAAAAGGATCTTTTCAATAGCCGTTTTATTCTTACCTACTCATCTGTCATATCTGCCGTGTAAAGATACTTAATCAAACTGTTGAATAAGACTTTATACTTTTGATGTGTGTAATATCATTGAATAATTCTGCAGTGGACTTTGGAAAGCTATAGATCCTAGATTCACACATGTAATGACTATGAGAACTGCTAGAAATCCAGTGCAAATGTTATCAAGCTGCTGCAAGAAATATATTCCGCCCTTTGTTCTACAAAAAAACAGAACACTTCGCTGATTGAATTGAAAATCCCACACGAAAATCAATGAGCAGCTAAAAATGTTTCATGGCACTGAGATTTTTTTTTTTTTTTTTTGTTTACATTTAAAATAAGTGTGATTTGAAACAACCCGTCTTTCTTATCGTTGTTGATAATTACGACTAACCTGTCATGATAACCCTGTTAATAATGGACTGAAGAGGCGGTTATAAAGTAATTTAACAAAACAGTTTTCCAACGTTTCTTCTCAAACCATCTTTGGAAACGATTGCTTCGAGGAAATCGAAAGTTAGCATTATAGCAATCTTCTGTCAAACACTCAGAGAATGGAGTGATGCAACAGCTTATCTTTCAACACTGTTTACAACTGTTGATTATTTGAATCTGTGGATGAATAATCTAAGTGCTATGTTGAACAAGCTTTAGTGATGTGGGTAAACCTTAATCATATGTAGCAGACACCTGACAACTCCTGTTTTCGACACCATGTCTTTTTTTTTTTTTTTAATATGTTTATTTATTTATCCACTTATATAACTATTGTTATTATTATTATTATTTTCAGCAACGATGTGATTTTTTCATTCAGCGTTCATAATCCGATTAGTTTCTACTAAAGATTAGTTCATAATAATAAATATTTACCCTCTGATTTGTTTCACTTGTTGAACTTAGTAATTGGCATGAAAAGAGATCGCATTGTTATTGCCTTTAACATGACAACGGTCTGTCAAATGAAGGGTAACGTAGGAGCGCATTAATAATCACTAAATTGACTAATGCCAGAATCATCAGCTCAGAATGATGTGCCTCTCTGATGAGAGTTGTGGTTGAATATACAAGAAAGGAAACAATGTACTGAATGTCATCTCTTATGATATCGGTGCTATGATTGTTATTCGATAATAATTTATATTACACTGTCATAATGCTGAGAATAATAGTTATTAATCTTCTAGAGACTTCAGAAATCCAAAGATTAAGATCTAAAAAAGGCAAAGTCTTTAAAATTAAATGTAGATATATGAAACTCTCGGTAATTAGAGACAGACAGACAGATAGATAGATAGATAGATAGATAGATAGATAGATAGA
>JBCAUA010086240.1:0-10626 GCA_038406235.1 Peronia verruculata | reverse complement strand
AGATAGATAGATAGATAGATAGATAGATAGATAGATAGATAGATAGATAGATAGATAGATAGATAGATAGATTATTTTTAAGTAACAATTATCGTTGTCATCTTTCATAGAACTATGTAAGTGTAAAGCCCACTTTTGTCGGGAAGTAACTTAATAAATTCCCTAGAAGAAATAAATAACACCAGGAAAAACTCGATAATGTGTTAAAATTAAAATAACTAATGTGACCGCCAAAATGTTTCGAGCCATTTTGATTTCTCATGGGGTCAGAAACATTTTGAACTATCGAAGTACACACTGCCAGCCGGTAACGACTTCTATCTATTCCTTAGGGAACAAGAAAGAAAGATAGATCGGTTAAATATGGATATCGGCATTGGCAGATTAACATTTTCTTACCCCATCTCGCTGCTCATCAGACCTGTAACATAAAAATCTCTGGCGACCCGTCAAAATCAGTTGTAAAAACCTGAAATGAACGAGAGGATTCGGTAGTTGAAGGCTGTGTGATTCAGTGTTTTAATATTACAGAAATTCAAAGAACATTGCTCTCTAAATAAGGAAATATTGCTCTTTTGGACAGATATTTTGAACTTTTGAGATGAATGCGCTATACACTTTTCATTTTTCCTTGTGATTTTTTTTTTCTCCTCATATTAGTCAGTGTTAACGGATCTTCGTTAATTTGGCTTCATATTCAATGTTACTATCTCAGAACTTTTTTCCACGTCATGCATATGTATGAATTAAGAATTTATAAGATAGTATTTGGTAGACAATTGACATACAACTCATTATGTCTAGCAGTGAACTAAGTATTTTTTTTTTAATATCATTGGTTGTTTCAAATCTGACAGAATCTGCTATAGTGTGAAACCTCGGACTTCCATCTCAGTGACAGAAACTATTAGACACCTGTGGATGCACTCTGGATACGGTACAAAACAGGCATTTAAAGCTGTGTTCTACATCTCAGTTTAGGGATGTCAAGCTTGGATATACCGAGAAAGATGCGCCTTACTGTCTCTTGTTACCTGGTGTTGCTCACCTGGTCAAACTGCTCTCATCTGTCCACAGCTCAGGTAAAAATCTCCTTTTTCATCCTTTCATTATCTCTCTCTCTCTTTCTCTTTCTCTCTCTCTTTCTCTTTCTCTTTCTCTCTCTCTTTCTCTCTCTCTCTCTCTTTCTCTTTCTCTTTCTCTCCTCATCCAATGTTTCCCGCTCTTATCCCTTACGGGTTTTCGTTCCTTCTCAATCTGTACACTCTTAGTGATTTTACCAATGTCCTTTCTCTTCATCAATTTCATTTTGTTTTGTTTTCTTCTTTCTCTGTCTCTCTCTCTCTCCCTCTCTTCATTCTTCCTTTCTGTTAATTTCTTCTTCTTCCTCTTTCTCTTGTATTCCCTTTTTTTACTCTTTGTCTTCTTTTCCTTTTCTTCCTTTCCTCTCATTTTCGTCGTCCTATGATTCTTCATTCCTTTTTCATTTTATTTTCTTTTTTCTTTTTCTTCTTTCCCTCTTTGCTTTTTCTTTCCTCTTTTTCTGTTAACCACTCTTCTTTCCTTCTTCTTTTTTCTTTTTTTTTCCCAACTCTACCTTCGTTTTTCCTGTTTGGTTTCTTTTCCTCTTCTTCCTTTATCTCTTCCTTTTTCCTTATCCTCATACTCTCCTTTTTCATTTGTTCCTTCACTTCTTCTGTTTCTTCCTCTATGTCTCTTCATTTCTTCTCTGGCCTCCTCTTTCTCTTTATTCCTTCTTCTTTTTAGTTCTCTTCTGTTCTTCTTTTTCTTCTTTCGTTTTCTTTATCCTTCTCTTTCTCTTGTTTCTTCCTTTCTTACCTTTTTTCTCTTCTCTTCATTTTCTGTCTTCTTCTTCTCTTTCTTTCTGTCCTTTTTTTTTTTTTACTTTCCCTCTCTTCTTTTCCTTTCCTTTATCTGTCTCTTTCCTTGATCGTTCTCTTATTTCCTCTTCATCTTTCTCTTATTTGCTTCTTCTTCATTTTTTCTACTTTTCTTTTTCTTTTCTTTTTCTCATCTTTCTCTTATTTGCTTTTTCTTCCTTTTCTTCTTCCTCTCTCTCTCTTTCCTTCCTTTTTTCATTCTCTCTCTCTCTTTTCTTCCTCTTTTTCATATCCCTTTTTCCCTCCTTCCTCTCTTCTTCCTCCATTTCTTATTTTTTCTTCTTCTTCTTTCGCCTCTTCTCTTCATCTCCTTCCTCCTTCTCGTACTTCCTTCTTCCTGCTCTCCCCTTCTTTTTTTCTTCTTCCATATTCTCTTCTCTTTTCCTTTTTTTCGTTTCTCTTATTTTTTTTCCTCTCCTCTAACATTCTTCCTCTCTATCTCTCTTCTTTTTTCTTCCGCTTTCTATTCTTTTTCTTCCTTTTATTTAGTTTTTCTCTCTCTCATCTTTTCCCTTTTCTCCTGTCTTGTCTCTCCTTCTTCTCCTTTCTCTTCTTAACTCCTCTCCTCTTCTTGTCTTCTTCTTTCGTTTCTGTCTTGTTTTTTCCTATCTTTACCCGTTCTCATTCATATACTTCATTATCATTTTTACTATAGACATCATTATCTCCATCATCCTCATTTTTTATAAAAATACAATAGAAGTGTCTGACCGGAAGCTAGCATAACATCATCATCATCATCATCATCGTCATCATCATCATCATCATCATCACAATTTTATAAAAATACAATAGAACTGTCAGACCGGTAACTAATAAAACAATTCAAGAAAAACAAATAACACTGAAATCTATAAAGAACTTGATAGTGATGGTTAAATCTGCCAAATTTTCGAGTCAACTTGACTCTTCTTCAGGACCATAATCATCATCATCATCATCATTATCATCATCATCATCATCAACATTAAATTTTACCAACCGTGTCTTTGAATTTGCGACAAACACTGCCAAGCTGGAAAGTAACTCAACAAACAAGAAAAACAAACAACAAACATAGAGACAGAAATACATTTAAACATGAAGACATATCACGATTTTCAAAACATGTTCGAGCATTTCACTTCTTTTTCAGGGCAATCATCAGTATCAATGTTTTGCCTCCATAAATGAAAGCCAAATGAATAGATAATTAAATAGCTACCTAGCTTTCCCCATACCTTTAAGTTTTCAAACGCCATTGTTTAAAAATCTATATTCTGTACTAGTTTAAAACCACCACAAGACCAACAACATTGAATGACACAGCTGGTGAGCTTTGGACAACAACTGAGACAACAAGAACAGGTACAGAATCCACAACAACGACCACAGAAGACAATGGTACGACAACATCACCAACGACAACCACAACACCAACAACAACCATTGCGACCACACCAGAACCTCTAAGACTGGGTGACCCGTGTGAGGTCACAGATGACCAATGTAACTACACAGGTGGTCAGTGCAATGCCAGGAACCACATGTGTGGCTGTGTGTGGGACAGATACAGAGATAACCAGGCCTGTGTACAATGTAAGTACATAATACAGGATCTTACCATTTGTACCATAGGTGTGTCTTAACAAGTACAACATTCCTATTTCTCCTTGCTTCCCTCCCTTTTCTCTCTGTCTCTCTCTCTCTCTTTCTCTCTGTCTCTCTCTCTCTTTCTCTCTCTCTCTCTCTCTCTCCTACCGCCTTTCTGATGCAGTTTATAGTTTCATGTATTTGCACACAAGCTACATCGTTTCGTAATTTATTATATTCCGCACTGCCTCTCTTTCTCTTTCTCTTCCTCTCTCTCTTTCTTCCTCCCCTCCCTCCCCCCCCGTTTCTTCACCACTGTCTTTCTCAGTCCCTATCTTCCTGCTGGCCACTGTATGCCTATCTTATAATCACCTATTCACACCTGCCCTGCCTCTTGAGGGACTATCTAATGATATAATGCCTAATATAGACTGTGTATTGATCGGAAGAGAGTCAGGAGAGTCAAAATTGTCCACAGTATTTTGTTCCTGGTCCAATCTGGTTTTGGCAAGAAAAAATAAATAGTGAGGGGCGCTTTGTGAAGTAAAATTGCAATTACATATTTTATCTTGCTGTCCCCCTCTTTTAGAGCGTTAGAAAGAGAGAGAGAGAGTGAGAGAGAGAGTGAGTATTAACGGTATGAAGGAGCAAAATCACTGACAATATGCATTGTCACATAAAGCTCTCAAAAGTTTTTTTTTTTCAAACTTTTGCTCCTTCATGCCAGAGAATAGCACCAAATGTATAGTATTGTATAATTTTCATTCAGGAACAAAAACTTGATAGCGTCACTAGTTAATTATACAGCTAAGCCATGGTTGTCGAAATTTGCAGAACTAGTCGGGAAATGGCTCGTGTTTTCTGCAAACACTTCCTTAAATGATGTTGACGATGAAACGCTGCCAACCTACTCTGCAAAACTAAACATCGAGCACATTTTCCCAGGCGGGAAAGGAATTATAGGATGTCGAGCAAATTTTGATAGTCACAATACTTATTTCTCTCAGATTCGTCTTTGATTCGTCTCAGATTCGTCTTTTACTTGTTCGTAATGTTCAAGAGAGAGAGAGAAAGGGGAGGGGGAGGAGGAGGAGGGGGGGGGGAGAAACAGAGACAGAGCTTCTTACTTGCTCATATTGTTCAATCTCTCTCTCTCTCTCTCTCTCTTTCTCTTTCTCTCTCTCTCTAATAGAAAAGGAAACCTTTATTTGATACTGACCTTTAAAACGTTTGACTTTCTCTACAGATTCTCTAGAAATATTTCCTGATCCCCATGTCTGTCATGTGACCAACACCAGCTTGACTATCCAATGGCCTGAGGTCACTTTGCCGGATGTCCAGTCTGTAACATATCTGTTGTCCTGGCAACCAGAATTGACCAATGACACTGACCAACCTTTGAGTGTAACAGGGCAAAATCAGACCACGATCAGTCCACTGCAGGCTGGCACAGATTATCTGATCCAGGTCACGGCACAAATAACTACCATCTGGGGAGGAAACCAAACCCTGACCTTGAACCTCTCCACTATCACTGCACAGACAGGTAACGGAAACGACTGGTCTGTACAGTGAGGTTGTAAAAGAGTCATACCATGAAATGTTCAAACACAGTTTTGTTCATTTTCAGTATTGCTCTTACAGTTAGGAAGTCTAACAAACCAGTGTGTTCATCTGTCACACAATCATCTTTCAAAACAACATTTAAGGGGGGGGGCGTCCTGAAATATAGATTTTGCCAAAAAAATGCGATTTTGAGCTTTTGTTTTCTCCTAAAAGCACTGCCTTTTCTGCGTGTAAAAATGGTATCAAAAAGTTCCTAAGTAAATTCTAACGTGTTTGACCAATGGTCATTCAACGGTAGACCTAATGTATTGTCAATCAGGATTTGGCTCCACCTAGCTGCTAAATGAGGCCGTAGATGGTCGCGATTTCATTTATATACAGACAAAGGGTGCAAAAAGCACTTGAATATCACCTCTCCTAGCAATATCACGAGTTCCAGTGCCAGGGGCGGACATTGGATGAGGCGAGAAAAACTGCTGATCATGCAAATTATCAATGTGAGTGTTCTAAAATGACTTTCCCCGTCCTACAAATAGCGCAATTTTACTTTCATTCTGTTACTAATAGCTCAGTTGTCGATTATATGTCATAGTAAAGCTCAAGACAATCTTGGTGTGCACTAGCAAATGATATGGGGGACACACAGAGGCCCTCAAGACCCCGATGTGGCTATTATAATGATGGGGGAGGGGGGAAGCAAAATTTGATAAAAGATATAAAGCCAAAAAAACAAAAATAACGGCAACAAGAAACATAGGAGTCGTGAAGAAAGGGCTAGTATGTAAGATGAAAGCCTAACACAAAACTTTTCATGTCTATTTTTAGCTGAAAGAAAAAAACTTTCAACGCGTTTTTCTCAACACCTAGTTTTTCGATAGTTTTTTGTTGTCTACTTTTTTGTTTCGAAACCGATTCAAACTAAATTTGGTGTACATCATTGTCACTACAAAAACCTACATATGCGCGTTAAATTCCGTCGGTAAGTTTAAGACAAAAATCGGTTTTTAGTTTGAAAAAAATGGCGAAATTTGAATTTCCGCTATATGGCTTTTTCAAAAAAATTATAGAAAATTTTCTTTTGTATGGAAAGGGCTGAAAATCTTAAATCTTTTTAGGTATTATATGAAACAATATATCCACCAAGTTCTATTAAGTTTCGTTGAAATTAGGCGGACTAGACCGATTTTATAATCAGCCAATTTTGGGACGCCAAAATCCAAGATGGCAGCGCTGCCATGACAACTGTATGAAAAAATCGATTTTATCTCCACTGTTTTCCTCAAATTTGAACATGTTGAATTCAATGGAAAGGTTTAAAATAACCTTTCTACAATAATAATAATAAACAAAAAAAATCACTTCCAGGACGCGCCCTCCACCCCCCTCCCCTCCCTTAATACAATTCTGATAGTGAATATGTTTGGTAGGCTGGTGTATTTCATTACTGTAGTCCACATACGAAACCAGCATTAACGACAGAATTTCTGCACAATAGTTTATTAACTCAGGAAAACCGTTCATTGATATGACGTTTGGATTTGAAACTGTAAGTAGATCTCTCTCTCTCTCTCTCTCTCTCTCTCTCTCTCTCTCTCTCTCCCCAGCGATGATCTCTTGACGTGCTTGCAAATGATATTATGAAGTATGTGATACTGAGCTGTTGATTTAAATAGCATTCCTCCCCTCACTCATGCCTTCTTTCCTTCCTTCCTTCCATCCTTCCATCCTTCCTTCCTTCCTACCGTCCTTCCATCCTAATCCATTAGTGTATAATCATTTCACATTAACCAATGACGTCCACGACTAAACTCTGCTATTGATCGCAGTAAGTGTGCGAAGATGAGGTCTCTCCACTGTTTCATGTTATAAAACTATTCATATCATGATGTAGACGTGCCTTGTCTTTTTCTTCCCTTCTACTGTTTCTTCCCTTCTACTGTTTCTTCCCTTCTACTGTTTCTTCCCTTCTACTGTTTCTTCCCTTCTACTGTTTCTTCTCTTCTACTGTTTCTTCTCTTCTACTGTTTCTTCCCTTCTACTGTTTCTTCTCTTCTACTGTTTCTTCTCTTCTACTGTTTCTTCTCTTCTACTGTTTCTTCTCTTCTACTGTTTCTTCCCTTCTACTGTTTCTTCCCTTCTACTGTTTCTTGCCGTACTGTTCCGATGTGATGGAGCTTCATGTGTCTTGAACCGGCCATATTCATTTCCTTGCTAATAAGCAACATGAGTCCAACAGTTTGATGGATAATGTCCAGGTCTGTCCAGCACGATGACCACATACTTTTACTGTGATGGCCAAATGTCCCTTCCCTCTGTCCACAGCTCCACCAGACCCCGGTCAGTTGGTCAGTAAACGTCTGAACGGCGATGGACAAAGTGCTGCCCTTCTCTTCCAGTCCCCGGATGGAAAGTTTGACCACTGCACAGCAAATCTTAGCCAGGCCAGTGACGAAACAGACGGTGAAAATCTTGGTCAAAAGTAAAGACTATTCTTCTTGGAACATTGTATACTAGATCTTTATCATTACTGTCATCATTTTACATGTCTTGTTTGGAATTGACTTTCAACTGATAAATGATTCGATATAGAAAACAGCAGGCAGTATGCTCTGATATTTTAGTTGCCAAATTGTCGAACTTACCTGCTTGTCCGTCAAACAATGAGGTTTTCCGTCGAGCAGGCCATCATAATCATAATTATTGTCACAGTTTTTGTTTAATATCTTAATTATGATGATAACGGAGGTTAATCCTCCAGAAACCAAAAAACGATAACACACTTACTATACAACTATAGGTGCATTAACCTTTCGAACTTCCATCGTTTCTGTTTGTTTGTTTTTCCTTAGTTTCTATCCATCCATCTATCAATCCATCCATTCACCCATCCATCCATCCATCCATCCATTCACCCATTCATCCATCCATCCATCCATCCATCCATCCATCCATCCATCCACAAACAAAATCACCGTTACAAAAACTTTACAAGAGGAGTAAAGCACCACATTCCACCCGCATGATTTGATACGTTATATAAGTTCCTTGAGTCCACACCTCTTACCACATTAAGTCAATATCAACTTCTTAAAGTCCCTGCCATGTTAGGGTGGGCGTGTTGAAACAGTCCCTGTTTGCCTCTCAAACACTTTAATTCTTTCTCATAGCTCTATGAATGTCCTCTTGCCTGCAATCAAATAGGCTTTGAAACTGTCAGCAAACATTTGCCTGTCGGCCTATTCTCGTGTTGTACAGTCCCCTCACAAGGAAGAACTGTCTAACATGCGTGATGTCGACTTCTTGTAGCTTTCAATGTTCATATTTGATGTAGCTCAAACGCTACGTATTGCGCACAGCATGCGTAACATTGCGTAAAGTACAAAGCGAGCTCAAAAACATATAATTATAACTCAGTTGTGGTTGAAGATGGCATGTATGTTGGCCTGATTTTCTTTCATCTTTTTCTTTCTTTCTTTCTTTTTTTTTTTTTTTTTTATTCCTGTGAAAAGGACCCGCCCACACAAAAAAGAGAAGAAAATGTCGATAAGTATGCTATATAAGACAATTATTTAATATTTTCCAACTGAATTCCCATGGCTACTCTGAGAATGAGAAAACCTTGGTTTAGTGGTACAACCATGTTTCAAGACCCAACAGCCTAGCCAAGACAGGATTCCTGGGTAGAGTACATGAAATGACACGAACGTAGGACGTTAGAAGAAGATGTGGGTTGACACTGTCAGGGAGTGGACATGAGCCAGCTCAGATCCAGACACGGGTTGAGATCAAGGCAATTGTCAAAATAAGCGACCTCAGTGGTTGCCCTAACAACATACAAGGTTATGGAACCTCGTCAGCCAATTCGTGGAATTCCTAAAATGGCGTCCCAACGACATTTTATCGCGAGTTGTGATTGTTCCAAATGATTTAAATTTGAGTAATCATGTTCTTTGTTCAAGTGCATCGTACTCTATGACAAAAAGTTACAGCGGGGAGACAGGAATGTATGGTTTTTGGATGTTATATTTAGCAATTCAAGAGCCAATAGTCAATGATCACCACTGTTCTTGGTTTTCTGCTGTTTAGAGCAATATGGTGAGAGCTTGACCGGTCCATTCTTTGGCATTGTCAAGCTAGGCCCTACGTGATCTGTGTCTTCTGTATTTAACGCAGTGCTCAGGCACACATAATTACGAAATAAGTGAGTATATAGCGTTTCATTATTTGACCGGTATCAACAACTCTGTGCAAATTTGCTGGACATCCGAGCACAAGACCAGGTGCTGTGTGCCACAGAACGAGAACCGAGCGAGGTCCATTCAGTGCCCTAATGCCTGACAGGTGTCGTCCAAAGGGAGAGGGATTAAAGGACTTTCCTGGTACTGACAGTCCTTCTTTTTATAACTAATTCTAATATACCCTGACAAAACATCTGGTGCCTGATAACTCTTTCGAGAAAATCGCAATGGACCATTTCTTGTTTAAAAGACAAAACTATAATGATGAAAAAGAAGCACGTTCATCTCAATGTGAATTTTCAGAATTTTTTATCACATGTGCCAAACAACAAGAGAAATCAGGATTTCTTCCTCCCTTACAAATGTTTGTCTTACACCTCCTCTGCTTGAGACAGAGAAAGAATTTGGCTACGGATCAAATTGCAGAACGGCTCATGTAACTTTGCGATGACTATTTTATGCAGTGCATAAAAGAATGCTTTCACAGCATGAATGAATGTAACAGATTGTCTTTCAATATTGTGAAATTATGATATATGGGCAGTTCTAACAAAATTCCAGGCAAAATCTTACCCTGGCAATCACCGGTCAAAATCATGCATTTTAGTTGAAAACTACTGAATAACGGGCTTCATAATATATCCAGTTTTCACACCCGAAAATATTAAAGTAACAGACATCAAGACAGATTAGTAAATAGTACGCAAGGCCAAGGTACCAGGGCTGGGGCCAGAATTGCAAGACTAAAGGAAAACATAGACTTCAATTTAATAAACATGGTGCAATAAATTCAGATTAGTGTTCAAACATTATTTTCAGTGTGTAGAAATCACCACTATAACACATATCATAACTGAAAGAATGTCATAATCTGACCAGAAAAAAAAAAGGAGTTGCATTTTGAAATGACAGATAAAATATTAAAATGTGACAAAAAGGGGCGTTCTGTCAGTGTATGTGAGCGGTAGCCTATCTTCTTTGGCAATCTGACCCTCCACTGTGCAGGAGAATATCCACAGTTCCCCCATTGTACAGTTAGTTCATTGTCTGACTCAGCCTGACAGCCAGTCACAAAGACAGCTTGCAGAAAGTATGGATAAACAGGGATAGATGGATGAGTGACGAGCAGACAGAGGGGAAAAGGGAGAGAGAGAGAGTCATAAAAGCATAAAAGGAAGCGTGGGTGCACTGGTGACTAGATGGATGGACGGATGGATGATGGATGGACGAATGAGATAGAAAGATAGACACGTAGGTGGACAGTAAGACAGGCAGACACATAGATAGATAGATAGATAGATAGATAGATAGATAGATAGATAGATAGATAGATAGATAGATAGATAGAT
>JBCAUA010086209.1:0-10627 GCA_038406235.1 Peronia verruculata | reverse complement strand
ATAGATAGATAGATAGATAGATAGATAGATAGATAGATAGATAGATAGATAGATAGATAGATAGATAGAAAGAGAGAGAGAGAGATAGAGAGAGAGATATATATATAGAGAGAGAGAGACAGACAGACAGACAGCATACATTAGCACCTCAGTAATTAATTATGATTATTTTGTTGTGAGCGTTGCCTCAGACATGATACAGGCGCAGTAGAACTATTTATTAATCAGAGGAAAAGCAGGCAGATTAGTCAGTTATTCAGAAAGAAGGCATGAAATAATTACTCGGTGTGGGGGTGTGTATCACCCAGTTAGTTATGAGGTATAGATCACAGGGTCAGATAACTCCCACCATAAAACTGCGTTGATGATTGAGCTAGGAAACAAAATGGCCAAACATATAAACAATGTGAATTATGGGCAGCTAAGCCACGTGCTAGGAATGCGAAGGCCATTATAACCAAGCACCATTCATATAAACACAGCTTAACCCTTTATATTCCAGAGGAATTAGTGTAAGCACTGCATTGCAGAATTCATCCAGCTTGAGAAGAATTTTGCTTCTTCTGTTTATGTTTGTTTTAAATACTGCTAGAACAATCGTGAGTTCGTGGTACAGACAGATCTTTCATACTTCTTCTGAGTAAAAATAATTAAGATGCTGCATTTTAATGCAGACATTTCAACGCTAACGAGCTCCACAGTTTATTAACGTCATTTTCAGATTTTCAGATTTCACGCAATTTTTAATCATCCACAACATTGACTATCGCAAATTGTGAAAAGTGATAATCCAACGTACGCCTTGGAAATGTTTACATACCTAGGAATATTTACCTTTGCGCCAAATCTAAGACATCCTGTTTGTCTTGTTTCTTTGAGGAGTGAAATAAATGTTTCTATGAGGTTTCTAGTACAAGATACGTGCCTAGTTGAAACAATTTTAACATACATCAAGGAGAAGATATTAATTAACAAATTCTATAGATACTGTTACATCCTTGGTGTCTAAAAGGTTAATAAGTCACTGGTTAATCTGTTCCGCCACAAAGACAGATCTGTTAGTAGTGGTGTTGGTCTAGTATACTCGATCAGCTACTTAATCTGTCTATCTGGTGCACCGAAATAGCCTACCTATTCTTTGACCCTGGTTGACTTTGAACATAACAAACAAGTCTCTGGTCTCAATGCATGATAGACCCATTGCCAGCTGTCGGTGTCGGCAGCTCCACTATAAGCAGTTGAGAAGTGGGTGTTCCAAAACCGTTATTTTGACAGAGGAAGAAGTAAAAGAACCCCTGTTCCGGGAATATGCAATGTTCTTCATTTCAACTGTCAAGGGACCGAGCTAGTGAAGGTCTCACTCATTGTGGTACTTTGCTTATGAATCGTTCTCCAGATTAGGTTAGAACAGATAGCTAAACCCAGAGTTGAAGACAAAGATAGTAGGAGGATATAAAGAGGAAAGTTTCCTCTCCAAGGCAGGTCCACTCTGCCGAGAGTAGGGATAGATAGGGCATAAATTAAGAGCCGAATAGACACTATGGTATATAGAGGACAGCGGTAAGGAGCCCTGGAAGCCTAAGCCAATAGTAATATTATATAGAGAGAAAACCCTAAGGAGAAATCTTTGCTAGTGCTAGGCATGAGTTATAAGAGTCGGCGTGAGTGTAGAGTCGTTCCTGTCCCTATAAATATCCGCTTTTCTTTCCCTGTTCATCTCTGCCTTTAATCTTCCAGACTTTGACTATCTTTTTCTGCCTCCATTCTGCTTTCTCTCACTTAAAAAAAAAAGAAAAAAAGGTGTCCGTGTTTAACGTCCTTCCGAGGCACAACAATCCCCCTGCAAGTGTTGAGCCATAGAGACTCAATCTGTAGACTACCATGTTAACCGTGCCCATTTGTTCGTGTTTTGTTTTGTTCAACCGAGATAACCGCCCCAAAGGAGGTTAAAAGGCCTATAGACATAGTAACCGTAACCTCTCCAGATAACGGAACAAGATACTTCCGGCGATATTTGTCATTAAGACATCGTATGTCATTTTCTGATCATGAAAGAAGATTGTTATTGGAATAAGGACACAAAAGTAGTCCTGGCTGGCTCTTCAGAGCCAAAGTAAGCTGTGGATAGGGATAAGAAACAAAGGTTTGAGTTGATCTAAGGGGCTTCTGCTTGGCCTAGATGCTGAAATCAGAAATTTGAGGCTAAGAATGTGGTAAGGCTTAGAACTGAAGCTTGTTTAAGGATCTTAGTAATAGTTTGGATTAAGGTAAAGATTTTATAATTATAAACTTTCTGAGTGGAGTTCAGTTTCGGTTGCGGTTAGTGTCCGGTTATAAGACTAAGACAAAGCTAGGTAGAGATACGATCAGAGTTATAATCGGGTGAATATAGCACTTTGGGTAATGATAAAGCATTAAGTGAGCAATGCAAAACCTTCCAAAGTGACGCCCTTGATCCAAACTGCCTGGCGTTGAGCTCTTGATTAAGACAAATCCAGCCCACGTGTAAGACCAGATCAAACTGGAATACATTGTAACTCTTAGCCCAGCGGCACAGCCACACGTACTTGTCTTTATCCGCTTGTGGTCTCTGCTTAAATACTTTGACCTTTGTACAAACTCTACCAGTCCACACAGTTTTTTGTATTATTTGATTACACCGAACATCTATTCGTCTTGGCAAGAAGTATTTTTACTTTTTAGACGTTTCAAATTATCTAGTCTCATTCACACACCTCGTCACACAGGCCTGTATTATACGCGCAGTCCAAACCCTTTTCTCTCAGGCTTGTTGAAACTTTGCAAGTATTTTAAAATAATGTATTTCCTATACAACATAACTCAGAATATTTACGTGTCTGATATCACTCAGAATATTCACCACTATGCAGGTTCCCATTGTAAGCTACACAAATAGGCTACATTCTCACACCAAGCATACTCAGTCCAATCTTTATAATGACGTGTATCTCGATCCAGTGTGAATTGACATAATGTATACACCTACACAAAGACCGTTAGAAAGTGTCTTTGACACAAAGACGACGTCATCGATTGGAGTAATCGACCGCCCTAAGTACAAACATGTAACCTCCCTCCTTCCTATCCCGCGACCGTGTGATTCTTGGGGCATTCACCGATTTTAACTGTCTCCGTCCTCTGTTGCCGTCCCCTCCTGGCTTTGGCCACTGCGAGAATTAGGCCTGCCCACTCTTTGAAGTCGAACGCCTATCTTTATCTAGGCCTGACTTGCCTTCGTTGTTTTCGTCAGCTTGCTCTGGCAGGATAATTACAACGAGCATTTTAACCGCTCTATTCTTTTTCATAGCAATCAGCAAATTCATGAAACTATGAAAATGTTGCAAGCTATAGATCTAGATGACAGATTACCGTTAACCAGCATACATTGTCTCTGCAGCCATTGATCCGTGAAGGCTTCAGATTCCGTCTAAAGCCAGGTACTGAATTGTACCAAAGAAAACCCCTTTCTGTGATCGCATGGTTCCAGTCAGATTCAGAATTATCTTTGTCCGTCAGAATTACAGATCATATATCCAATTGGGACAAATTTCTCGTTTACCACTAACCATCTACCGCCCTTAGAAATAAGGAATGCACCTGGCCCGTTGTACTTTTCTGTAATGCACAAATATAATACATATCTGCGAATACACAGGGAACTTGTACGTCCGGCTATGCCTTATCAACGGGTGTAAATGCCAAGGATAGTCGTCATATTCCACTTTTAAATCGTCAATGAGGCGTGGAAACGGTGGCCGCTAAAAAATCGGGCATGATAATAGGCTAGTCTTGAAATGAATGCAGCTATTTTAAGAAACCAGAAATAAAGTGCTTTAATACTTTTTTTTTTTTTTCACTGTAACCAAGAACGGTTTCTATAGTAGGTCCATTTAAAACCAGTCATTCCGATTGTTTAAAATGTGACATTACGGTTCCTAGTTCTGTTACTGTATACTATGTAACACTACAGAATTAAATATGTACTCGACACGATGGAATGTCGTTTTCAAAATCCCCTCCTTTACGGGTTGGGTTGTATTTAGGTTTAAGAAAACTGCCTCCTAGGCTCTTCAGCGAGTCTCTCCCTTTCTATGGTGTGAAGAATGCTATCAAAGAGGCTTGCACCATAAGTAGCCATCGCCTGTGGTTATCTCTCACATTGTACGATATCCTGACATGAAGCTTCTGTCAGAGTTACATGTGTATTGAGAGCAATGAGATCGTCAGTTCTGTACGCCTTAAGTCATTAATGCATCAGGCAGGAGAAAGGGCTGATGTAAAGATTCCTCAGTTTCTCCTCTTCTATTCAATGAGTCAATCACTTCTTTCGGTCCTCCGGTGGCCAATCCAGATACTAGAAATCTACTTACAATGATCAGACAAGTAGTAGCTTAGTCAGGTCACTCCTCATCTCCCTCCCTTCAACGAAGCATTGTGACCCTTCCTTGTTTTGTTCCTTTCTCTTCACACTCTCTGTTCTTATCTCTCCTTGTCCTCCCAACATGAAATCAGTTTACCATGTTATGACCAGAAAGCCGATCTGTCTAAAACGATTATCACCACTACTACCGCTGCTATTGTCACCGATACCACTCCAGCCTGAATCACTACAACTACTTCCTTTAATTCGATTGCTGCTTCTCTTGTTACTCTTCCTATTACTTCTGTTAGACAACCCAAAACCCAAATCAGAAACCGACAGAGATAGGCAGAATTGTCCAAAACAAGCGCCTCCCCCCCCCCTTTCCTGTGATGTTGTTGTAAGCCGCATTATTTTATTATTATTCTTTATAATTTTTAATTTTAGAATTATTATTATAATTATTATAATTGCTGGTATATCGTCATGAGTATCATCATCGTCGTTGTCATCATCAGCATGCATTTGAAAAAAAAAAAAAGGTATCATAAAGTTGTGAATTGCAAAACACTGAATGTTACTTGTCTCTTTCACCGTGTAAATTCATGACAGACTTTGGAAACCCATTAAATTATAGATATTCCTGCACGCGCATAAAATAAGAAGTTACGTTCATCTAAGCATGTTGCTTGTCCAATGAAGACTTGTCCAAGGGAAATTCTGTAAATGGGATGCGACTTTGGAAACACGATCATGATGGAGAAGTACTTGAATTCTTGATGCGATCACATAAAAAAACAAACAAACAAAAAAACAAACATACCGCTACACCTGTTGTGAGAAAGATCGTGTTAAAAATGAGCAGAGTTTTATTAAAACAGGCACGAAATTATAAATTATTTTATTTTATTTTATGTTATTTGGGGACGGAGGATTGTCTTTTTTTAATCAATAGGCCATCTTTGATGAGTAATAATTTGATTTGAAGACAAAAATATACATTTTTAGCTATGCAAAGAAAAAGCTTGCAAAAGGAGTGGGCACTCTTTAAAATCAAGGTTATTATAATTATTATTATTATTGTTAGTATGAATACTATTAGTGTCTCCGTTTGATTTCTTGGATGGGTAGATCTGAGACCTGATTTCCATGGATGGTGATTTGAAGGAATGTTTCTGTATTCTTCATTATGCAGGCCGAAGTGTCTTCCGCAGGCAGGCATGTAACAAGAAACAAAACGGGAGCATTTCTAAATGACAACATCCTAAGTTTTTGATTATAATTCCTCTTGCATGACCATATTCACATGATAACAGAATAAGAACAATTCTGTTGAAATTACAGGGCATTAAAAAATCTCTCAGAACTCAGGGAACCAGAAATACCCACCAAAAGTGCTCATTAAAAAAATAATCTGATTACAATGAACACTGGGAAAAGAAATTCTACAAAGTCATGCTGAAAAAATGAATGTACGCCGAATACGATGAGTTCTTGTTTAATTTACGGCTTGCATTTTCTTTGCTAATAATGTATTTTAAAATTTGAAGACAGACCATCACTGCTTGATGTATTAATTTGAAAAAAAAAAAGGTATTTAAAGATAAAAATGGTACTGCAAATAAAATTACTCTTGTTTTTTTTTAACCTATAAAATTTATAGATGGCACATAAATGGCACAAATGCTTGTCAGTATTGCGTATTTCTGTGGTTATGAAAAGCACTCTTATGCTATCGTTACAAGTGTTGTTGTTGGAATTTATAACAAGTCTGTGAGATGGATCTTTTTTTTTTTTTTTAATCTGAAGTCCTTTTTAACTTAGACTACATAATTATAACCAGATGGCATTGGCATATATTGAAAGCACTCTGATCAAAATAAGTGACATATGCCCCATATAAAGCTTTAGATATTCTCTTGTTAATAATCATTGCCATTAACTGTTAAGTAAGTCTTGTATGTTCTTTGAGAGAAATAACTATATCATTACAAACTTCGTCCTCTTCACATTAAAATTCCAGAAGAAAAAAAGACACGAAATTTTTTTACTGTTCAGTGTTTCAAAGCTTAAAAATAAATAAATAAATAAATAAATAAATAAATAAATAAATAAACAATCATTCTTGATTACCTGATTAAGACTTAAAACTGGTTTATTGTTTATGTGATCTTTAATATCTGGAGTACAATTTTAGAGTCAATAGACCTATACATATTTGACTGGTGTTGATAATGAATCTGATGATGATAAAATGGTGACTTTGTTCTTAGTTGTTTTCACACACACACACACACACACACATACATACATACATACACACACACACACACACATTAAATTGAATTACATGTATGTGTAGGTTCTAGAATTTGAAATTTCTTATCTAAGTCTCTAGGTAACTGGACAATTTTATTCTTACTGTACGATATGTTTTTGATGTAAACATATATAGTAAGGCCTACTAAGTCTGACATTGGTTAATGGACTTGGTCTCATTATTAAAGATTTTGAATTTGAAGGGCGATGATGATAGTGATGCTTACATTCGTCTTTGTTGTCCAGGCAAAGAACCAGGTGCAGGTTTAAAATTTTGACCCTTCTCTTTATTGAAATTCTGACTTTCCTCTGGTTTTCTTTCTTTTCTACGTATAGCGTATCATTGTGTTCCAGTGTATTTTAGAGCCCGAAAGCTTTGTTAAGATATTATAATAAATAATTCAAACTAAGGGTAATTGCTTGCTAACGGACGCGTGAAATAATGATAGTAAGTGAGAAAGCAGGAGAAATACAAAGAGTGGAAATGGGAAATGGATGAAAATGACAAAGTTGGATACATGACACAAAATCTGAAGAAATAAGTAGCAAAAGAAAATCGTGGAATTCAGACTGATAAATCAAGTTGTTTTGATTGCCTTTTTAGGAGTTCTTCTCTTCGTTCTCTCTCTTTTTTTTTCTCTCTCTCTCGCTCCTTCATTCTCTCCCTATCTCATAAATGAAGTTAAAACCGAGATGCAATGCTTAATTTTTATTCATATTAATTCTTGACAGGAAAATGAATAAAATAATAATTCAAGGATACAGAAAATATGCACTTTGAATTTGAAAGAAAAAATCAGCTCTTTGAATTTCCCATTTCTGCGTCACAGGAATTTAACTCACTAAATCAACATAAATAACAAGAAACAATAAAGTTAAACAATACATTTGAATAAAAAATAATTAACATAATTATTGGGATCGATGTCGGTCGGCGGTTGAGCAAGTGGTTGTCAGGAAAACAGGTTTATTGCCTGTAACTTCTGAAGCGGTTCCTGCGCCATTTGTATGGGCTGCCGTATCTTCTGGAGGGGCTGTATTTCCTGATCATTTTGGTGACTTCTTCTTCGCCATCATCGACTTCGTTTGAGACATCATCGCTTTGCTCTGGCCACACTTCGGGCATATACTGCAGACGGAATGAAAAGGAACAATAAACATAGAGCATAGACTTCTTGGATATGATAACAAAATAGATCACATGATTTGCTACAAAAATTCTCAGTTATAAACTATGATTAACGCCATCGAGAGGTCTGCTTGAAACCGTTTGCTATAATACCTGTAATTGTCTCCTTATTTAAAACACTATCATCAATCTGAATTTTTCTAATAATGGGGCACTGAAATTCAATTCTGATTCATGCATTCTTGACGGTACATACCACATTGTCTGTTCATGAAACAGCGGTCTCAGTTGCCGGATAGTTCAGAGAAGGAGCCAATTAAAGTTGGAAGAACTTCACTATCGAGTCAATGTTTCCTCTTGTGTTTTCTTGAGAAGCCGTTGGTTTTCATACATAAGTTTAAAAGACTGAGAATTTGTATTAATAGCCAGCGTTCATGGAAAGTCTAAAAACACCCCTCCCCCCCCCCCCCCAAAAAAAAAACAACCTGCGATTGAATGAAAATTTCCCTCCTCCCCATCCCCCTCCCCGTTTGTCACTGGATGATAAATAAGGCACCCATTGCTCACCTCGATCAATTTGTTCCATGTGCTGTGGTCTGGCATATATTTCTGGGCCTTTTTTGTCAGTGGACTGATATCTGGCACCTGGTCAAGTCTCCTCCAGTCAAAGGGCAGGGCTAGGTCAGCCTGGACCTCACCGTTCTTGGGGTCCCAGACTGTGATGGGGTTTTTGTACAGGTCTTTGATGTTTTGTATGTATTCCTTCAGCTCGTCTTCGACAATCTCCTTGATCAGCTCCAGGATTTTCTCGGCGTGTTTGTACATGTTCTCTTCAAGCTGCCAGTACTTGTAAGCCCACAAACCCTGACGAAAAACCAAGTATTTGACGAATTAGAGAATAAAACAAAATGCTAGTCTAAATTTACTGAAAATACTTGCCTTGCAATTGTAAATGTTAATAAATGCAAATTTCATTTTATAAACATTTATTTATTCATGCATTTTTTAAAAAAAAATTGATACTCAAGGACAAATGATTTCGTCCCATCGACAACAATAATGGTTTGACCTTTACTATAGCGTTTCTCATTTCTTCATTTCTAGTCAGAGGAGACAGAATGTGTGAGTTCACCGTCTTTCGTCTTTCTGCCTATCTCTCAAGCATCCTATCCACCCCTTTCCCACCAGACCCTCCTCCCCCCCCCCCCCCCCCCCAACAATCCCTTGCTTTCTCTCACTTTCTTTCTCTATGAAAGCCCAAGCAATCATATTCCCAGAACTACTGAAAAAATAAACTGCCATTGTAAAATAGAGCAGAGATTAGTATGAACATCATCTACCTGTTGGTAAACTTCGTTGACTCCTCCTTTCACATATCTGATTTGAGGCAGATCCATCAATCCACTCATATGGGAGTTAACAGACTCATGGACGTTGTAGATGGCATTGGTATATTGTTCAGGGATTTCCATGGAGGGCACGTAAGGTGAGACGTCAATGTCTTTGATATACTTCAGTTTGTTGGCCAGGTAGTCCATGTATTCAGTGTTGTATACAGAGTCTGGATATGGAATAGTAACAAAGAAAAATGTATTAGGATTCATAGTTTCTCTATGTCTCAATTTGTACGCTGTTGTGCCTTTTGTTTGACATACTAGCTCTAATGAATGAATAACATCAAATATTAATACTTCAGGATTATATAAAAAAAAGGATTATATACTTCAGGATTATATATAAAAAAAAAAATTCTTTTCCAAAGAGCTCGAAAAAAAAAAAAATGTCACATGACAGTTATTTATTTCACATAATCTGTTACCTTATTGGCTGACACATTCTTTCATCTAATCACATCGAGTCAAAAATATTCCAATTTACTTTTACGTGGTTTTCAACATATCACACACATTTGGTATAAGCTCATTTTGACAAAGGAATTTAAAGCTCTTTTAACTATCACGTTAAACTGAGCCCCACTAATTCTGCTGATATCAGAAACGAAATGTCACATACCAGTAATGTGTGTCTTATACTGTTGCATTTTGTCCTTGTATTCCTTCAATGCGGCCTCTACGTCAGCCATGCATTTCTCCAGTGAGGTGAGAGAACTCTGCAAGTTTTCATTCCACCAAGCCACGCCTTCATTGACAAACTCTGTGTAAGCTTCTCTCATTGGATAGCTGGTCAGAGCTTCAAGGTTCTCATTCATAGATTGAATAATTTGGGTGTAGGCTAGGCGGTATTCCATGTTAATCTTTTGTAGTTTCTCCCTGTTAACGCAGAAAGAAAAAAGCATGTATAGGGTGATATTATAATTCAACTGACATCGACTAATGACAATTTTTGGTGCCCTAATTAGTGGACCATTTAAAATATAACACAGTGGTTGTTTGTGTCACTTATTCCATTCGTCTACGATATTTGAATATCTGCTTGTTTGTCTGATTATCTTAACCATGTATTTTGTTGGACAAAACACTACTCGAATGGGGTGAGGCACCATACGGTACTACTTTTGATATGAAGGAGGAAGTTAATGGGTAGACATTAATGTATGGGTGACATAAAAAAAAAAAGGAAGGGAGGGGGGGGGAGGTAAAGGAAGAAAAAACAATAACAGATCAGGAAAAAGTTTCGAGTAGCCCGGACAGAAAAACAACAACAGCAACAACAACAACAGCAGCAAATTACAGCTATAACAAGTTGAAGCGGGAAAGTTCCACTTACTGTAGCTGCATGTAATAGTATGTGGCACCAGCTCCCATATCCTGGATGTAGAAGTCATTACGCTCGTACAT
>JBCAUA010086198.1:0-10628 GCA_038406235.1 Peronia verruculata | reverse complement strand
CTATCTATCTATCTATCTATCTATCTATCTATCTATCTATCTATCTATCTATCTGTCTATCTGTCTGTCTGTCTGTCGATCGATCGATCGGTCGGTCGGTCGGTTGGTCTGTCTGTCTGTTTGTTTGTCTGCTGTTTGTTTGTCTGTCTGTTTATCGATCGATTCGATAATATATTTAATAAGTAAAAAAAAAAAAAAAATCCTAGCTTACATATAGAAAATGAAAAGGTTTGCAATAACATTAAAAGATGCCATCTAAAACAAGGTGTGTGTTCCACCCCCGGCCCCCCTTTTCTCCCCCCCCCCCCCACCTTCTTTCCCCCTTCACACTCTTCTCTCTCCTCTCCTCCCCTGGTTACTCTGTCTATCTGCCAACTTCCGTCCTCTTCACCTTTTGTCCTACATTCAGCTCATCCTCGAACATAATTTATGATTATTATTATTCAGTGCGTCACAGTCACCTAGGTTTTTGTTTTTGCTTTTATTTTTGTTTTTTTCTGGTCATTATAGAACCTGTTGAAGCCGCTGTACATTATAGTTATTACTGTACCTGTAAACCAAGGCCATCGTTGGCCACCCTTGGCTGACCAGGTGTGACAAACAAAGCTGATACATCAGGCTATCTCACCTGCTGGTGACGTCACGCACACTGCCGAGGCCGCAGGCTGACCCACTTGGCCACCTCACCCATTTTCATAGATATAGATTGTGGTCGGGCAGGTTAATAACGGTTCTCTTCTGTTCTTTATATTTAGGCCTTGATCGTCGTCGTCATCATCATCTTTTTTTTTTAAATTCTTAAAACCATGCACTGAAAAAAAAAAAAAGCACAAGCGCGCACGCACACACACACACGCGCGCGCGCACACACACACACAGACACACACATACAGACACACACCACACACACAATATGAATATCTGGATGTTCATCAATTTAGCAAATGTTCGAGCTCAGCTCTTCGTCAGGGCAATATTACATCATCACCATCATCATCATCATTTTATAAACATGTCTTAAAAATCTAAGAGGACTACTATTCACCGGCAATAACAGAACTAAGCAAAAAGCAAAAAAAAAACAGTATGAAGAACTTGGTATTTAACAAATTGATATCACTGGCCAAATTTCCAGATTGTCTTGGTTTTTCTTCCGGGCAATTATCAATCAATCAATCAATCAGTCATCATCGTGCTCATCATCATCATCATCATTTCATAAAATAGAAAAAGACTGTCCAACCGGCAACTAACTAAATAATTTTAAAAAGCAAAAAACACACATAAATAACTTCATCTTGATGTTGAAACTGGAAGCCAAGTTTTTGAGTCAACTTCACTATTTTTCAGAGCAACAAAGTAAACATATACAACTCATCATCATTGTTTAATGAAAACGTTTTAAAATTAATCACGACTGTCTACCGGCAATAACTTACTACACTTACAGAAACCAGCAACGATCTGTAGAGCTTGGTTTTTAGAAATTGCGTAAAGTGATGGTACTAGCCGAATTTGAGATCCGTTTTTCTTCTTCATCTGGGCATTTATGAAAATGGCTTGAATTTTGAGACAGAGACTGTTAACCCACAAAGAACCCCAAAGGGGTCGCGATCCACTAGAGGGGAATCTCAGTTGTAGAGCTTTTCTCAGCAACACTTTCGTCGTTGTTGTTGTTGTTGTTGTCGTTTTCCCTATTAATATGGCCGAATATTTCGTCGAGCATTGTGATTCATTTTGCTCCCCGATGTCGGCCCTCCAGCAATCTTGCCAGGATGAATGGCCAAGAAACAGCAACAACAACTACAACAACACAAAAGGATTACAAAATGACTCTACAACCCTCAGTTCAATATCTTGCACTGATCAGTAGCATTTCACCTAACCATCTTTTTTTTGAGCCTGTTACATTCCGGGATGTAGCATTCATTTGGGTTTCTTTGACTTTTCGAGGTGCTTTTCCAAGCATTTTATCGATGTAGCCGGAGAGGAGGGCAAAGTCGAATAGGGAGGGGGGGGGGGGGGTAGTCACCTTAAAAAAAGGAAAAATCCATAGCTGAAAAGACATCACATAGCACAATAGTGTTATGTTATTTTTTGACCACGGTTGGGGACAGCTGAGATAACCACCACTACAGGAGGTTGAAAAGCTTATAAAAACCATAGAAAAATCCACTGTGGACAGCTGAGATAACCACCACTACAGGAGGTTGAAAAGCTTATAAAAACCATAGAAAAATCCAGCGTACACAACTGCTTTTTACCGTTCCCCCGTCTTCCTTCAGGACCTGATGGAGGCTGACAGGTCATGTGATTTATGAGAGATGGCAGTGGGTCACTGGGTGAGGATGGAGGCGGGGGGGAGGGGGGGGATAATAACGGTAAAGGGGGGAGGGGGGCTAACTTGATACCTGTCGACAGCAGGTATTACAAGGGTCAGGTGAGGTATCCGGAGCACAAGGGATCCAGGTCATTGCCCTGTAGTCTGTTATCTTGGATCTATAACTGTTCATGTGGATACGGCTGTTTTTGCATGGGAAGGTCAAGATCTTCCAAAAAGAATGATGAGGAATGTACATGTACCTGTTCCCTTTTCCTACTTTGTATCTTTGTCTGTCTTTCATTTTGTCATTATTATTATTATTATTATTATTATTATTACATGCATTATTACTGTTATTATTATTATCATATTTACTGTTATTGCTCTATAAGTCCTTTGCTCACAGTGCGTAATTCTCTTCTTCTTCTTCTTCTTCTTCCTTTTTTTTTTTTCTCCCATGTGACTGTCTATGTATCTGTCTGTCAATTTCAGTTGGCGTATATTATCTGTTCTTTATGCCAGCTTTGTGTCTTTAACCCTCTTCTCTCTATCAGTTTGTTGTTGTTGTGTGTGTGTGTCTGTCAGTCTGTTTGTCTGTCTGTCAATCTGTCTGTCAGTCAGTCAATGTCTGTCTGAATCTGCATTCTGTCTGTTTGTCGATCTGTCTGTCATTTTTTTTTTCTTTTTTGGTCAATGTGTCTGTTAGTCTGTTTACCTGCCCATTTGTCTGTCTGTCAGTCAGTCTGTCTGTCTGTCTGTCTGTCCCCCAATCACCTACTGTTTCCACAGGCTGGTGATGTTTGCGTTTCCTTCATGCTCTCTCGCTTACATTCACCCCCGGGCCCCGTCAGGCTATCGCTGGTCGTGTTAGCATGTGAGCACAGTGATTGAATGGGTGTCAGTGCTAGGGGGTGGGGATGGGGCTGTGGGGGGTAGGGGGGTTGTGGTGACCAAGGGGTGAGAGCGTCTGCTGTTGGGTGCAAACGTGGCGAGTTCGAATCTGAGGGGGGGATAGTATCTTTTTTGCTTTTTTTTTTTTTCAATGTCTCAACGGTTTCCCTGGCTTCCTGGATAGTGGATCCCGAGGTCTAGTCTTCTCGGATAACAGTGAATATGTATCAGAAGTCTTGTGTGTAGTTTTGCTGTTAAAAATCGGAGGAAGAACCAGCAGAGAAGCCGTTACAGCAAAATTTCCAAAACCTTTTCCCTAGAACTTCTTAGGAAAATGGGCACTGGAAACGATATTACCAATGATTATAGAAATAATGATAATAATAATAATAATCGTAGTTAGAACAATGCATGTATTTGTAGAAATCGTAATCATAGTAATAATATAATATTACCATCTCGGTCATTAAGATCATAATGTGATGAAGGGTTACAGAGTATGCCACGTAATCCAGAGAAAAAAGTTGGAGAAAGAGGATTCGCCAAATATGCTCCAACCCTTTGGGAATCTTTTCTAAACTCTTTGAGGGCCCTGAACTCTTTAGAAGAATTTAAGACTAGCCTCATACCATTATCTGTTAAAATTCACCCGAAACTCATAGTTTGTGTGTGTGGGTTTACATTAGTGCAAATTGATGTGTTTCTGGGTATGGACGTGTGTGTGTGTGCGCGCGTGTGATGGCACTGTATTTGTAAACTACCTTTGTCTACATTTTAATGGATAAATTTTACTTTTCTGTAAAGCGCATAGAGATCGGGGGCTGTATAACACTCCATTTATAATAATAATAATAATAATAATAATAATGATAGTAACAATAATGACAGTCCCGGTACCAGGTGGTGGTTGTGGTTGTCATCATTAAAGGGGGGGGGGGGGGGGGGGGGTGTGGAAAAAAGAAAGGATGATCTGACATGTCCAGATCGGTGACTTGAGAACTGGTGACGTATGTTTGGCTTCTGTAGTGGACAGCTGAGGCTGAGAAACCGGTCACTGACGTAGTTCTACTGACGTCATAACCATTCAGCTTTAATACTTTAGTATGTAGATGTTGCTAATGGTGTTTGTCGTTGTTTTAACTTGTTCGCTTGTATGTGCACTATTTGTTTCGTTTAGTTTCTGCCTTTCTTACAAATTTTTATCTATCTTTTAATTATTTATTTATTTATATATATATATATATTTTTTTTTTCTGTTATAATGAATATAGTTTAACGGAAAACCGTGTTTTTGTTTGTCTCTTTGCTTGTTTGTTTTGTTTTGTTTCTTGTTTTAAGTTTTTGGCTGTTGTTATAACTGTAGTATAACGGACAGTCATGGTTTTTAGAAGTTTTTTTTTGTTGTTGTTGTTGTTGTTTGTTTGGATTATTATAAGTTTAGTGTAATTGAGAGTCATGAAATCTGTTCTTCTATTATAGCAAGTTCATGCATCTCTACATTTTCAAGGGGGAAAAGTCAACGAAAATGATGTTTTGAAAAGTAAATAAATAAATAGGATAGAAGCAAGGTAAAGAACAACAGTTATTTAGCGGTAAAAGATGTTATTATGATGTTGGTCTCACATGTAGTTGGTGACGATCGTGATAATGATCTACATTTGTGTTGATGGGATTTGTGACGAGGGAGTGAAGGGAGGGAGGGGGAAAAAGGGGGGTGGAAGGAAGGAAGGAAGGAAGGAAGGAAGGAAGGGAACATACGCAAGCGGATGAGGTTAGTGGTGAGAGCATGCCGTCAAAAAGGGAGGAAAATTAGTGTAAGAAATATAAGATGTTGTCAGGACAGTGTTGTCCTGCGCTTTTTGCCATTTATCGTTACTTTAATATCTCTCTCTCTTTGACTCCTCTCTCTTTCTCTCTCTCTCTCTCTCTCTTTCTTTTGTCTCTCCCATTCTTTCGCCCTTTCTTTTACTATCTCTTTCTGTCCTTTTTTTTTTCTTTTAATTTTCATTGTCAGAGAAAAAAAAAACAAAAACAGCAACAATAAATGTAATACATGTAAAAGAAATGTGAGAGTATAACATAACAAACGCAGATGCGGAGCAAGATGGCGACTAATACCAGTTGTTAATGAGAAAAGAACAATGCTTCACAGTGACTAGATCTTTCATATACTATTTCAGAATATCTGCCGACACTTCACTTATTCTCTGCTTCAATAGTATGGTAGCACTTGTTTTAACATCTTTCATAACTTCTTCAATAAATCATTATAAGCTATTGTCACCTGAAAGAGCCCCCGGCCCCACCCCACCCCCTCCCTCCGCTCCCCCCCCCTTTTTTTTTAGCCTCTCTTCTTTTTCTTTCTTCTTCTTTTTTTTTTTTTTCATTTTAGTATTTTTGCATTTTTAAACGCTGTAAACAGCACAGGACAGCAACAACAACAACAACAAAAGAACATGCTGTTGCCGTTAATGTTTGAAATCTGAAAATAATAATAATAATAATAAATTGATGTAGGATAAAGAATAAATAGGTCTGCATTAGAGCTTAGAGCTGTGGCATGCGGAGTCTGGAGGGGAATGGCGAAAGATAGATCTGGCTTGGTGTTCATCGGCAGATGAGTACCTTAACTGTCAAACATGTTTACGGGCTAGTGGAGTGGAGTGACGTGAATGAATCTTCAAATTTTTAGAATTTATCCCTCAGCATGTTGAAATCTAAAAGAACAAGGTTTGGTGGTACAGACTGAGGTGGAAGTGAATTGTATGGTAGCACTGTTAGTCTCTGACAATATGAACTGCTATTGGGGAAGTTTTGTTGTGGTGCCGGGAAGATAAGATTGTGTGAGGGGGTCGAACGTGACGTAAGTAGAAACCGTCACTACTTAAGTGCCGGTGTTTGTTTAGTTCTAGGTCTAGTACTTGGTCTTTGTTAGTGCCTGCTGCTGGGGCAGTTTATGTGACAAAACGCCGGAAATCTGATTCTAACCAGAACCTGTTTTGTGTGTTTAAATGTATATTTGTTTGTTTTAGCCTTAATTTTATTTTCCAGTTTCATAGCTGGATTGGCCGTACTCGAAGAAAAGTGCATACCAACATTTTTGTTAGAAGCCCAACGTAAAACTAGGTGCAGAGGCAGGCCAAGAAATAGTAGGAGACGTGGGCTGGAGACTGAGGTTTAAAAGAAAAGAAAAGAAAAAAGAAGCACGTACTGCTGATTTGGCGTAAAATCGGAAAGAGAGCATAATAGGACCGAAGATCTAGGAGATTTTACAATGATGAAGATGATGATGATCCAAAGGACCAGATTCTTAAAAAAAAAAAAAAAATGAAGCTCCCAATATTTTCATCAATGTCAGTTAGCATCAATTCTGGGTAGTAACGTTGTTGTATTGGGTTTAGTTGATGGTCTCTTTCTTGAAATCCAAAAGATTTCTATAAAATTTAATGATGATGGGATTGATGGTGCTGTATCATGTTTTCAATGTTATTTATTTGTTTATTTATTATTAATACTCTTTTATTACTTTTTTTTTCCTTTGCTAAGAGCCACCAAAATTCGAAAATTTGGTGTATAAAATTTGTAGAACATTTTTAGTTCTAATTTTACGGATTGTTGTCAAGTTATTGGACAGTCCGCCTAGAATTTTGAGACACTTCTACAAAGTAATGATGGTGACGCCCCCAAGAAGAACCAAAAGGCTTGAAACATTGGCCAGTTTTATGAGTGTAAATCAATTTTTAACTTTTAACGCATCTCTTCTCCCGATTTTTCTCTGTTTCCTTTTAAGCTAGTTACCGGTAGATTGTCCGTCTTCAGTTTTAAGATAGATCTGTAGAATGACGCTTATAAAGAATGTTCATGACTGCATCCTTACTCCCCCCCCCCCCCAAAGGGGTTCATGTAAAGGTCAAAAGAAGATGCATCATGTAGGATGGTAAGATAAGAGAACAACAAGAAAAAAAAAATAATAATAAAAAATGATGTCGGTTTTCTTCCCCCATTGGTTTTTCGGCGTTTTCCCAGCCAATGTCGAAGGCTGTCTCAGTACTGTAGTGCCACTAAGAGATGGCCAACTGGCTCGTCCACTCATGTCACACTGGTGTGTGCTTGTGTGTACAAGATGTGTACTTGTTGTACGCACCGTGTCTGTGGTATGAGAGTGGCTGTGATGTGTGTGTGTCTGTGTGTGTGCGTTATCCTCCCGCCCTGCCCTCAGTTTCTTATCGTAGGCCTAACGTGTGATAGTCTTCCTGTAGGTCGGTGCTGGGACTGCTTGCATTGTTACTGTAAATCCCCTGATTTTGGTACCCCCCGTTCTTGTGGACTGTCTCAGACCGTACCAACAGGTGGGCGACTGATATTTGGAGGACATTCAGTTATATGTGATATCTTACAGCCCCCCCCCCCCCACCTCTTTTTAGTTGCCTCTTTGTTTTTACTTTCTTCATCTTCCTCGTCCCCTCCCTTTCTTCCATTCTCTTCCTCTCTCTCACTTTGTCGTACTTTCTTTCTTTTGTTCTTTCTGTGTATTTTTTTTTTCAACTTCTTTCGTTTTCTCATTCTTAGCATCATCACTATTTTATGGAAACGGCTTGACGTACAAGAAATAGGCAGTCAACTGGTAACTTATTCAGCAATCGTGCAAATAAATGAATACAGAAACAACTAACTAAATAAATAAATACCTAAATAAACAAGTCTGTGAAAATATGTCAAGGAGGAAACACTCAGGAATAAAAATAGTCAGCAAGTACATCACTCTCTGTAATACGTCTTTTAACTTCTTAGTGGGGGTTATTTGGACGGGTTTTTGTTCGTCAACAGGTATATGGATTTATTACGATAGAAATGAATTAGGAACCAAATTTGTTTGCCTCTTGGCTCTTCATCGGGACAACAAAGAATACAATGTACATTGTTTGTCTTAGTTATGTGGCCAGCCCTGGCAGCCGTTCTGTTACAGTTCTATGTCTGGCCATCAACATCAGTGCAATGTGCCAATTTGACTGTCAATTAAATTCCTTTCCTTTGCCAAGTACAAGCGATATGGAAGATCGTTATGCTCACCACCACCACCATCACCACAACAACAACAACAGCAACAATACATACACACACATAATAATATACGCACCCGCATATATTCACACAATTTCAAGTTTTGTCAGTGTATGGAGGGGGGTTACGTTTTCATGAAAGTTAACGAGCCAAAAATACAAACTGGCACAGTATTAGCACACTTTCCGTGTATATGGCTGAGGTAGGAATTTGGAAATTTTGTCCGGCAGCGGCACGCAGCCTATACTACTCTTCCATCGATTTTGAACTGCCAAGGGTTCTTGGCAACGTTCATACTGGACGTCCGAAATATAATCACCCTTTTCTGAGAAGGCTAGACGTCAGGCTTCCCTACCAGAGGAAGCCAGAGGACACTGAAAAAATACAGGTCTTTCGATCTTCGTGTCCTTTCATACCCCTGTGGGAGGACCCGCGAGTCAATCCCGGCCACAATCTTACCGACATGAGTTGTTTTCACCATGAAGCGGACTCCAAACCACAGAGCCACGGCGACCCCGGCATTTGGCATTTAAAGACCATTTTGCTTTATAAAGATCGATCTGTACTGTTTCTCACCTGTAACACTTCTTACCTGCACTATTTCTCACCTGCATTGTCACAGTCTCACCTATACTTCATGTCGCTGTCAGTGCCCCAGATTTCCTTTCCCGTGGCGCTGTTGTCACTTTGTGATATTTGCTCTCGTCTCGAACAGCAAATTTCAGATACACAAACAATCATAATATCATTTGCCAGTAGGACGAAACGTTACCGACCCTAGTCTTCTTCGATTCAAGAAAATGTCAAGCCTACTCCACATACATTGACCGGAAAATATCAGAGTAGAAATGAGGTGTCCTTTACTAGAAACCTCACAACTGGTGGAAATATCAGGCCCAGTAATGAAGATTGGTCTAACAAAGGTATCACTACTGGTGTAAATATCAATGTAGAATTGAGGCTTGGCCTAATAAAGAGATCACTGTTGGTGGTAATTTCGATGTTCTAGTTGAAAATTGCTCCGCGAAAGATATTACTTCTGGTGGGAATATCAGTATAGTAAATGTGGATCGAGCTTTGAAAGATCTCACTGTTGTTGTAAGTTGTAAGTCTGATACTGACATTTTTTTTTTTTTAAACTGTAGATATCACAACAAAGGTTACATAAATTACAGAAATACACACGCGTATTTATAATTTGTCACCAATGTTAACAACTGACACCTAGTGGTATAGAGTGATAGCAACATTCACTCAGTGGTGATGCCTTTTTTGGCAGTGATTTGAGCTTGTTTTGTCGCGTGCGCGGTATCTGATGCCCAAACATAGTTTTTGAGAGGAGTAAATCTGTCTTGTTTTGCTACATACTGCTGTACTGTATCTCTGCAATGTTACTTCGATTCTGTCTTGTATGTATGTGGTATGTGTGTTATAATTGTGTCTGGATGTCATGTATATTAATGCTATATAGTGCTATGGTGTAATTGTATTACATCGTAAATGTATATTATATTTATAGCAATGCTGTGTTATATTTCTACTTCGTATCGTGCAATACTGTATTTGCGTTACGATATATTATTTACTATGATTATATCTGCTCTAGGTTCTGTCAGTGCTACATCGTGTAAAGCTACATATTACTATAAGAGAACCCACAGCCTTCGTGGGAGATATTTTAAATGCAGATCGAACCGATACTGCCTTGCAAAACACAACTGCAAACACACAAACAAACCTGTGTGTTATTATTGTATTTTCTTGTATCTGTGCCATATATTACGGTATCGATATTGCGATACGGACGTCTATGCGTGAACGGGTTTTCTTGTAGGGTATGAATATCACGAATTATGAACATTTTCTTTGTGACTAGTTGTTTTATATTATATATTCTTTCTCTGGTCTTTCTTTGTGCAGCCCCCGAGTATAGCCAGCGCCAAGTCCAGCCCAGTGTTAGTGGGAGCCGCCAAGAGAAAGGGCAAGCCCTCCATGGACCCCGCGGCCGCCGCCGCCGCCGCTGCTGCTGCTGCTGCAGCCGTCTCCCTCTCGGCCGCCCACAGCCAGGCCCAGCAGCACCATCACCAGCAGCAGCAGCAACAACAACAACAGCAACAGCAACAGAACCTGCTGATGATGGCGGCCCAGCAAGGCCTGAGCCAGCAGCAGCTTCAGCAGACACTACAACAGCAGGGATTACCGCCGGCCCTGCAGCAGATGATGCAACAGCAGAGTCTGGCCATGCAACAGGTAATGTGATGAGATACATGTTGCTAAAAATAGAAAGAGAAGAGGGGGGGGGGGTCTTTTTCTCTACAAAGAATTATAAAAAATAGAGGGGGAGGGGGCGATT
>JBCAUA010086187.1:0-10628 GCA_038406235.1 Peronia verruculata | reverse complement strand
CCAGCGAAAGGTGGTTTTGGGGGGGGGGGGGCAGAATGAAGTTTGGCACAGAAATTACATAATTGTATCATATTGTAGCATATCGATATACCTATGATCTGCCCATTAGAGCAATATTTTCGTATTCAGGAATGGATGATCTCCCAGTTTCTGCATTACGAAAACATCTACAGCAGATCAGCTTAGTCACGTTGAATCGTTGCTTTATCCGTTTGACTTACGACTCATTCTACATGTCTGTCAGAGTGAGATATTGTCCCGGAAATTTCAGTTGCCTACTTCGAATTCACTAAGTTTTTCTTTTTGGGAACGCTTTATAGGGTTTACATTATCATTTCTTTGTTCTGTGCTTCTTAAGTTGTTGAGGGTTGAGGGGGGATATAGCTGTTTTGCCCAGTGGGCCATATTGTGTAAATTTCCTCCTTGTACTTTTCCCCCTGGGTCAAATCACCTTTTCCTTGTCAGCCTCTGCTGTCTTACTGCTTTTTTTTTTTCAGATGACGTTCTCACGCCATGTCCGAAATACTTCAAATACTTAACCCCTTGATGCTCTTAACTCTGAGCGTATTCTCTGATTGATGACGTTTGTTGCCTTCTTCGGGCATTTCATTTCACAAGCAATAGTTTTCATTCTCTTTTCTTGAGTTCACGGTTGGCACTGACAGCCCAGAATGAGGGTGAAAACTTTTGTAATCGGTTGTTTCCTAATAATCATTGGAATATGGTTATGATTCGAAGAGGTAGTTATATATATATATATATATATAATAATAATTATTATTATTATTATTATATATAACATTTTCAGTCCTAGCTATATCCGGTCCGTGTGCTATAGGTCTAAGCCAGATATAGTACTTTCATGTAACTTGGCAGCTGCTTAGAGTGAATCCTATTGAGCAGCTTTTAGCGTTCACTCTTCTCGTGGATCTAATCATTTGCATAGCATGATTGGTAAACATCTTTATAAGAGCCTCGGCACTGTGTGACATGCGATATTTACAAAAATCGAGTGAATAGTCTAGCAGGTCCGGGCTGGATTTTGTCAAAAAATTTGAACATTAAGTTTGTCTCAGGAAACTCATAGAATAAGGCAGGGTCTTTAATTTGTCCCTAGAAATCACAGACGATGAGGTTCAGTTTAGATGCAACACACATTCTCATTCACATTAGATGCATATAGATACAATTTTGTTTATAACATCGAAGACAATTTAGTGTCTGAAGCTCGGCTGTGGTAACAAAACTCGCTTCATAGAGCCGAGAATCTGTGGAAGATAAACCATAATTAACATTATTTCTACACGAACTCTCTACTGCTGTTTGAGAAAAGCAAATGTATGAATTCTTCTTCCAAGCATTTTGCCATGGGATCTACCGGCCACAACTCTGTATAACTAGCTCTTCAGGAATCACTAAATCTAATTTTCGCGCTGTCGCCATCTGATCTTTGTGCATTACCCAACAAGGAAAAGAAAATCGTCATTTGATGCTTCTTTTATTCTTTAAAAGCCCTGAGGACCGACTTGAAAATGCTAAGCATTGTTACCTCTACATCAGTGAAACAAGTTTATGTATGCTCTGTTTCACCTCATAAGTGTAGCATAATACAGTTTACAGCCGGATCTATGACCCATAATGACAGAGCCTGTTAATTTGATCTGTTAACATATGATACTATTAGACAAGCTTTTGTTTGTTTTTTTTGTTTTTTCTTCTTTTTTTAAATTTGTTATTATTATTTTTTTTTTAATTGCACTGCTGATATTTCTGTTGCAGCAAATAGGCAAACTCCACCACTGGGGTTTTATTAGGTAGTTGTTTACTGACAAAATTAATAGGATATTAAATAAAACTACTTGACAATTTGGATCTTCAGCATTTGTCACTGATGCTATAGACTGCACACTACCCGCTGTGTGTTGAAAAACCCAAGCCTGTCAACAGTAAAACTGCTTATGCTTTCTTTGAACTTGCGAAGAACTAAAATGGGCTCACAGTCAAGCCGGGAAATTGTATTTGTTTCCTGGAATCATTGTCTCATAACGCCATTTCTATGCCACTCCTTTCTTGTGTCATCTCATTTCATCCTTCTTCTCTTTTCCAATCAGCTATTCTCCAAAGTAATAACAATAATGTTGAAAAAAAAAAAAACAGTTAAAAAGCAGTCACAACAATAATAATAAAGTGCCTGAGTTCTGAAGAGAAAGACAGTGAAGGACAGACGTTGTCTATGCTGGTCATTTCACAAATTTAAGCGAAGCTTTCCATCCGAAGTGCTGAAGGAATCGCTTTGCTAGTAAACTATAACTCTAGTGCTGGATCTCGGGCCATTTAATAAGGAGTGTCTGCGAGGATTGTGTTAGATCTTAAGAGTGAAGAATGAGAATCTATAAGAACATAAACTAAGCTACAGGCCAGGGACAGAAACTGGATACCTCTGGGCTTGAACGATCAGGTTAAGAAGTCTGCACAATGGCCTGGAGCCGTTACTGTTAGAATGGAATGGTGAACCTGCCTTAGAAGCAAACTGAATGGAAGTATTCGGCCTGCTTAACCGATGAATGTTGAGGACAATGGTGATTTTTAAGAACATTTTGGGAAGAGTTAGAATCCTTAATAAAAAAAAAAACGTGTTAAGACTTAGAGCCCTATCATCATCATCGCTCCCGTAGACCACCTGTACTCTGGGGTGCGTCTGGAGATCCAACAACCAGCTTCCTCTATTTCTCCTTGTTCTCTGCCATTTTTAAGATGTCCTTCAGCTCCAGACCCACCCACTGTCGTGTTTTTGTTTTTTTTTTTTTGTGTGTGTGCCTCTTCTTCTTCTTCCTCCTGAAACCTACCCTGCAAGATCGTCTTTACAAAGCCTGGAGATCGCGTGACATGGCCATTCCACACCACTTTGCAGCACTTTACAAGAGAATCCATAATCCTATATTACAAATGTCACCTGACACTTCTGGAGTCTCCAGAGTGATACGGTCAAGTATGGACACTATTGATAACATTAAACTAAGTTCTTGTGACTGAGTTTTGTATTAAGGCTGGAGAGTCAATCAAATGTAATGTATAATGAACAAACTTTTTAGCAGATCAGCTCTGAGACATTTCTATTGTAATCCAAGATCTTTCTCTTTTTGAAATGTGCTATTCAATTATATATTTTCATTTAATCCAAGATCTAATATTTCTTCCTCTGTCCTTTTCCTAGCTTTCAGCATCTTGACCTGTACAAGAGGAGGGAAGATTCTTGTGACGATTACTTGATATTCTACGATGGACCCGATATCTCCTCCCCTCTGATACAGGACAAGATATGTGGATATCAGAACAAGAGCAGGAACTCCGACATTCGGGTTCGAACCCGAGGACATCAGCTGCATATTCGTTTTTACACTCAGTCCGGCAGAACCGGGACAGGATTCAGCTTGTCCTATTGGGCACATGGTGGGAAATACGAGCGTTTTTTTGTTAATATTATTATTATTGTTATTATTATTAGTGAATATACCTTGCCTTGACAACTGAAGCCTCTTGTTTATAGAACAAAACTACCCGTCAGTTGATTCTCCAGAGCCTGTCTCTTTGACAATGATCAGTTGCTCTTAGCTCTGACAGGTCATGAGAAATCTCTGTCCATCATAGCAAGGCCCATCTTTTATTTTTTATATTCTTTTTTCCATTGTCTAGATTCAGAACTGTTGACCTATGAATAACACATTCAGAATTCAGCCTGTTACAGTTAGGAAATACTCCTTTGGTCAGTTCTTTGAAATGATAACATTAAATCTTCGTGCATTTGGTCCAGGGTTGCCTGTTCGAAACGTTGTGATCATTTAAATTCAGAGAAATACGATAAAATGAACTCCTTTGATCAGTCCGTTTAAAGAGAGGATCCAATATTTGTTCCTTATGTTGAAAGCATTTTTAAAAGTGCAGTTTTACAAGTTTCTCAGTAAAGACGTTCATGTCTCTTCCTTTATCATCATTATTTAAATCTATTCATCCCTTCATTCATGTGCGTTCGTGACTGTATGAGATATTGTTTTAAATTACAGCAGAGGAAAAGAAATTTAAACGCACAGCAACAATTAGAACAACAAAACCCTGATCAGATGAATTTTATTGTTCCTTCATGCACTGTGGGGAAAAAAATCCTTCTGTTATCATCTATTTTTTTCTGACATTTTATTTCCATCTCTGTTGTTGAGGGAGGCGAACAGTGCAAATTAGCTTTCAAATGCAGCTCTCAAAACATTTTGAATGAAACTCATCCAGCTTCTAGGTAACATTTCCAGTCAACATTCACCGATATCGGTGTACTATCATTATTTCAGAGTGTCAGCCTTTCACCTATGGCAAAGATGTTTGTAATGAGAACTGCACCTGTGATCAAGAGAACACGTTGTACTGTTTGGCCTCCAACGGTACCTGCATCTGCAAGGACGGCTGGACATCGGACAACTGTACAGATGACATCGATGAGTGTTCAGAGGATCCCCATCTTTGCCCTGGCCCTTACTCCATATGCAATAACACGTATGGTAGTTATAACTGTACCTGTAAGGCTGGAATGCAGATGAATGCTACAGGCGACTGTGAAGGTAAGTCGGTAAAGAAGCGACCACCTATACATGTATAATTTTGATATTTCTTCATTTGGAAATTAGACAGTTCTTTTCTTCTGTAGTACCAATAAAAGCTGGAAAAAAAAAAATTCTAATCTGACACATTTGATAAGGCTCCTTCAAAAATGCATCTGATCGAAAATAAAAATGTGTTCATATCCTAGATAAATTGCGAATGCTCTTCTAAATATAAGATCATAAACATTGTATATTTAGCTTGAAATATTGCAGATAAATATTTCCATTGATAGTAACCAGTAAAACTGGTCTATGGTCTTTTCTAAAATCGATGTCACTTTTCCTCTAGAAGATGGTTATCCAACCCATGAATTTTTTACTTTGATTTCTTTTTACAGTTTTTTTTTTTTTTTTCTGTTAAAAGTTTTGAAGAAAAATATCTGAAAATAGCCCACTTTGAGAGCTGTGAACTCAGTTAAGAGAAACAGCTATAATAGTACCTCTTATGTTCTGCACACTAATGCGCAATAAATGTGAGTTCTCTTTAATGAGCAGTCTTTTTTGTGTTTTATTGTACAGTTTTTTTTTTCTTTTAAGTATGATGTGGGTTCAAAGGTTTGTCAAACTATCTAAATAGTATGATCAGCAACTCTCTCACAAAAAAAAAAAAAAGGAAAACATATTATTTTAAGGCAATAGGAATCAGTTTATTACATATTTTGATGAATATTCTCCACTGTTTCCTCAAATTTAGATGGATGGTCGTTCCCTCAGGATGAAGGAATTTGGAACAAGAACAAGCATTGCATGCTCTTTTTTCATGTTTGGGTCCTGCCCATCATAGAAACATTCGCTTTATTTTCAGGTGACCAAAGTTGTACACAATCCTGCTCTCATGCTTGCGGTATCATCTACAATCCTTCGAGGCAGGAACTGTGCCACTGTCCTAAAGGAATGTACCTGGATCCTTCTGGCCGCTCCTCATGTGTCGGTTAGTCTAGTGCTATCATGCTTCGCTCAATCTTGCGAACATTTATTTTCCAGTTACTCAAAATATATGTCTTTTTTCCCATTGTTACAACGTACTGTCTTACTGATTGATATAAAAATATTCCCGAAAATTTATTCTCTCAGTATCATACCTCCAATGCTAACCTGCAACGAGCAGGTTAGAATTTGTGCCATTCTTTACAGTATTTTCTTGAACGTATCCAAGTCTGCTTTATATTGCGTAAACAAAGCCAACATAACTTCAAAATAATGCAGTTAGCTCTAGATCATGGCCGAATTATAATTTACGACATAAATGCTGCAGGATTTGAGCACTCAAATTGTGTTTCATTATTTTAGAAATCTTTACTAGATAACGAAAGTGACTAAACCGCCTTCTAAACTACTAGCCATGTTAAATCTTCCAGAATAGTATGCTCTCTCTGCAAAGGATAAGACTCATATCTTTCTGATCTGTTCAAAGACTTTGGGTGCATAATCTCAGTTGAACCAAATCAAAGTGGTTCAGCATTACAGAAATAAGAAAGTGACACAGGTTGAAAAAAGCACATGAAGAAGTTTTTAATGAAACGAGTCAACGACAACAACAAATCAATAATGAACAATTACTGGTGGAGAGATGCAGTGAGCAAAGAAAAAAATAGAGTGCGGGAGATAAACAGATAAGAGAAAAGAAGACGGTGTGAGAGAGAGAGAGAGAGAGAGATGGGAGGGAGAGGGGAGAGAGAGGGGAGGACGGTGAAAAGCAAGACGATGTATAAAGAAGAAGAGTAGGGAGTGTAAAGGCGAGAGCGAGGAAGAGAAGGGGTGCCTGTCTGTATCCTATGATTAGATTCTACGGATGAATGTCCTCACTTTTTGCAGCCGATGCCTAGTCACTATTGGCCTTGGAATAATTATTTAGGAATATATAATTGCCGCTGGTCTGCAATATTTCAAAGTGATGTCCTCACTGTCTGTATTGCACGCCTCTTATTGATCTCGAGACATCGTGTGTTAATCTCTTGGGGAGAGTCAGAAGGACTTTTCTTTGATTCTTGCCTAAGATTCCCTGCCATGCGAGAAATTAATTCTTCACTAAAAGCATGAAAATCAACAATTTTATCCTTTCTAATCCAAACATTGAAAGCTTCTTGCTTTCTTTGACTTACTTCAAATCTTATAGTTACCACATCCACACACATCTAGATCCATGCGTAAAAAGGCATCAGATTACACTGCCAAAAGATGGGTGATGCAATGCAGCACATTAAAAGAATAGTGCAAGTTGAAAGGAGTCAGAAAACAATTATATAGACCGGGATCCATATATATGTAAGCACTTTCATAATCTCAGGGTATTCTCAGTCAGATACACTGAAAAGCTTGATGACAGGTATGTTCGTATCATAGATCTGGGCCTGGATCTCAATCTAGGTAGATTTAATCCAGTTTAATTAGTTTAAAGCAAACAATTCATCACAAATTTATGTAATTGCCCAAACACATGAATATGAACGAAGAACACTGTCTTCATAACAAATCCATTATGTAAGATATCCACAAAAACACAGTCACACTGGGAATACAAACAGATTCAGACGAAACATCCAACATGTCCAGTGCCCACACATCATTCGAATCGACCGCCCCGGCAGTGACGTCACAGGCTGAGTTTTCCTGAATGTGTGAGGCCATTGCCTTCACGAAGGCCACGATCAAGCCCTGCAACGTGAGATGACTCAAGTGAGTTCACACCTGACCTGAAGTGTCGATAAGCCCACCGATAAAATGCTCATCGCTTTGACTTGAGTCAACTATCTGCAGTCACATTACATCCTTTTTTCACTTTTACCGCTACCATAAATTTTACCGACATCGGCCGTGTACGCTGGATCTAGTGAACATAATCTCACCTCAAAAAGATTTGTTGGATCTGGAGATTGCGCATCTACAACATAAATACGGCATCTTTTTCTTCCACTTCTTGCGCCATCACATCCTTTGCCTCAACACCATTTTCATCATCATCATTTAATTTTAATTCTGAAAGTTTTCCGATGTTAACACACTACTGTTTTGATTAATATCAGCTGATTAATTGATCTCCAGTTTTGTAACCAAATTAAAATTCTTTTGAATTGATAAAATGATATTGGGGTTCAAACTCTACTAGAACTCGACGCTCGGTCGATTCATTAAGTCAGATTTGTAGAAAATTGGTTTTACACACCACTATCCGGCCAAATGTTCAAATGTTAAAGGCCAATTGAGCAAAATTCCGGTATGTGTGTGACGGGTTTTAGTTAGGAAATATATTTTAGTTGGATCATGATTGACTAAGGAGATTATCATAGAGGCCATACATACAATCGGTTAACTATCGATTACAAAAGTCTTCGGTTAAGCCCAGGCTTAGTCAGCAAGCACTCCAACCGGAGCTAAGATTGAGTTGAATACACTGTGTCCCTGCATTAAAGCTGACGCCATATCTATAACATACTATTATTAACCAATAGAGTCTAATCATTTTAGACATATAAAATATATGATCTTATGAACTAAGCACTGAACGTGAAAGTTATGGCGGACATAACAAGACGTCGTCAAATTATGGGAACGTTAATAAATCTCTTGCAGTGATGTGTCTGTACAGGATTTTTTTTTCCTTTTTTTTTTTTTTTAACGGTTTCAACTTTGTGCCTGCAAATGAAATCATTTGGTATGGATTTTCTTTTTTTTTTTAAATTATTGGGGAGGGGGGTTCTTTTTTTTTTTTCATTTTTAGAACACTCGATTATTGAATGCTTAAAATGTTAAGAAAATGCTTTAGCCTAACATTTAATTCATTCATTTTTCAGAATGCGGTGAGTGGACTTTCGGGGATGACTGCTCTCACAGCTGTGATTGCTACCAACGAAACACGGTATCATGTGACAAACGTAACGGTCTGTGTAACTGTTATTCCAACTGGACTGGGACAGACTGCAGAGAAGATGTTGATGAGTGTAGATTGGGAAAGTCCCCATGTAACACAACAAGTACATACTGCCACGATACATCTGAATCATTTGAATGTAGATGTTTGAAGGGTTATTATGAGAAGGTAACGGACGACACCTCATGTGAACGTAAGTAAACCGTTGTCTTTTATAAAGTGACTTGTCAATCATACTTAAAGACATCATAGGCTTGCATTTGGTGATCAACACACTTTGCTGATACTGAGCGCAAGCTTCTTAAATTTAGGAGGCTTCTAACATTACGTATATATACATATCTATCCCCAGTGGTAGGAAAACTCGGGTGGAGCGAGACAGGTGACGGTCTTCAGAGGAATAGTGGATTCTTTCATCAAATGTTTCGACCTTTAACTTCCTGACATCTTTTAGAAACCCGGCCACATCGGGGTCATGACTCCCGATGTCCGTCACCCACCTCTTTTTTTTTTTCCTCGGGGATTCTGCTGGGATTTGAACCGGTGCCGTTTGGATTACAGTCCAGCGCTCTAACTGCTTCGCTATTCGTGCCACTGTTTTTACTGCATAACAAATTCTACTCAAATGTACCGTCTGCATCGAGTGGTGTAGGGGACACATTATTCCTTTTGCACCAGATCCAACAGGAAGAGTTCTCTGCTGTTGTTGCTAGCTCACGCAGGGCAATTCTAATATTTCGGCCGCTTAAGTTGAGCTTCCTCAATTTAGAAAATACTGTTAAACCAACATAGCCCCTTGATCCCACTTCTGCTGCGAATATTATGCTTGCCTTCATTCCGGCTTTACGCAGATCCGTTAGGAGATCTTGGTACTTGGCCATGTGCTCGTGCTGCTCCCCCATGCATGTATCATACGGAACAGTTAGCTCGACAAGGATGTACGCCTTCGCAACCCTCGAGCTTATCACTATGTCCGGCCTCATACCTGACCTCTTAATTAATTCGGGATATTCTCCCCATCCTGGCAAATCAGTTACTATGTTCCAGTCGCCGGCTCCCTCCAGTATGCCACGGACTGGAGTGTTGCATGGGATCTTGATGGGAATACAGCCTGACTCTTAGACGAATGTATTTTTCAGGGATTTATCTGATTTCTCCGGCTTTGTCAGTGCTGATGCAACTGTTCTTGCCAGCACTTCAAACACATGGTTGTTCCACCAGGTATATCTTCCACTGTCCAAGCCGACTTTCCAACCAGAGCGAACACGTTGCAATGTCTGCCTCCCCCCCCCCACACACACACACACTCGTCGCTAGTCTCCTTCTTCCACCTGGTGAGGCTTGTTTTCGTGGGAAGCACATCAAATGCGGCACGAATACTGAAAGCCAGTTTCATGAGTGCCATGTGCCAAATGTCCTTCCATGTCATGGCTCTTTGGAGGACACCTTCCCAGTTTGTCCTCTGCCCCTGTAGCCCCTGCTGCACAGCTTTATGGACTTTTTTTTTTTTTTCCTTCCTCGGGCCTGATTTCTGGAGAACCATGTCTCGTATTTCATTAGGCGTCGCATATATATATTTATGATATATATATGTATAGAGAGAGAGACAGTGTGTGTGTGTGTGTGTGTGTGTGTGTGTGGGTGGGTGTGTGGGTGTTCTCAAGATCGCTCTTTTGATTTGATATATGTATGGGCGATATTATGAAGCCGTTAGTTTACATGCACATATTTCACAATTTGTACCACATTTAATTTAACAGATCAAGCCCATTTAATTTATTAAGAAAACCAGCAAGTCCAGAATCTATGTACTCAAAGTCGTATTTATCATCATAAGTATTGATTACATCCTTTCTACGCCTTAATTCATTTTGATATGATCTATAGGTGGCCGACAGCTTCATCTGGTAAACAGCTCAGAAGTGGAAGCTACAAATAATAATTTCTTGGCGTATGTTAGCTTAATGATGAATTTCTTATAAAATTTACACACACAAGGGTTTTTTTTACTTTAGCACAGCAGGTGGCAGAACACTGACAGAGCACGCCGGCGGGATCACATCACCATACCTGACAGGGTCGTATTCTATTCAGGATCCCACCGGCTGTTA
>JBCAUA010086186.1:0-24361 GCA_038406235.1 Peronia verruculata | reverse complement strand
ACTGTTGTTACGTCCGTAAGCAGCACAATAGCGACCAAGTCTTTCTTGTTTTTGTCAAGGAACAAAACGTTCAGCCATAAAAAAAGCAGGAAGTGAGCGAACTCCTGCATCACGTGATGTTTACGAGATTCCGAACGAGTCCATTAATCGCATGCGTATCTAACAAATAAAGAGATGGAACAATCATCTTTGACTCTTTTCAAGATTGCTATATTGCCTTTGATCTGGTGCTTCACTTACTTTTTTGTTGTTTTCCATTGGCGATCGATATTCACAGATCAAATATATCAGTGTAAGAAAGGAGACAGTTTTAAAACAAAGAGCGGTAAGTTGTCAATTTTTAATCGGACCTGCCTCTCAGAAATGAAGAGAAAGAACAGACACCTTCGATAATTATCTTCCAGAATGTTATATTGGTATGGTGCCTTACTTTATTTTTTGTGTTCCTTTTGTAACCGATATTCAAAGACGAAATGTATTAGTGTAAGAAAGGAGATAGTCATAGAATGGAGAACCGTATGACAGTGGTAAGAATGAAAATGTGTCCATATTTGATCGCATTTATATATCTCTGGAAAATGAAGAGATAAAAAAATCAGTTTGGTGCGATTTTAAAGCACGAAGGCTCCTCTCTTTCACATAATAATAGATTATCGAGACTTGTTGGATTTGAAGTAAATATCCCGGGATCAACTGTATCAAGGTATAGAAGACTGTTTTGTATGGGACACGAATTGAAAGGTGAATAATGTGATCGCATATAGCTCTGGCAAAGTGAAGAGGTAGAAAGTTCAATTTGGTGTCATTTTAAAACATCAGATCTCCTCGTTCATACATAACTACAGATTATCGGGGCTCTTCCCATTTGGTATAAATGTCCTATGATCAGCTGCATTAATCTATAAAAAAACAAAACAAAACAAAAACAAAACAAAACTGACAGTCTTGTATAAGTGGTGAGAATGAAAACGTGAGTATATATCATATATTATTAATCGCATATATCTCCTTATTCGACAGTTTATTCTCTGCTAAGGAAGCTCAACTTAAGTGGCCGAAATACTAGGAGTGCCCTCCATGAGCTAGCAACAGCAACAGAGAACTCTTCCTGTTGGATCTGGTGTAAAAGGAATGAGGCGTCCTATACACCACTCGATGCAGACGGTAGATTTAAATAGAATAAGCTATGCCATAAAAACAGTCGTGGTAGTAAGTGATCACATAACACAATAGTGTTGTGATATTTTTTGACCACGGTTGTGGACAGCTGAGATAACAACCACTACAGGAGGTTGAAAAGCTTATAAAAACCATAACATAAAAACAGTGGCACGATTAGCGTAGTGGTTAGATCACTGGACCATAATCCCAACGGCACCGGTTCAAATCCCACCAGAATCCCTGAGGGGACAAAAAGTTGGTGACGGACATCGGGAGTCATGACCCCGATGTGACCGGGGGTTCTAGAAGATGTCAGGCAAATTAGCCGAAACATCTGATGAAAGAACCCACTCTTCCTCTGAAGACCGTCACCTGTCTCACTCCACCTGAGGAGTTTTCCTGCCACTATCACCACCACTATCACCATAAGAAATAGTTCAGTTTGGAGCCATAATAAAGTGTGACAGCCTTTGTCTCACACATAACTATAGATGATCGGGCTCATCACCTTTGGTGTAAATATCCTATGCTAAAATGTATCATGTATATAGAACGCTGAAATTCTTGTATAGAATGAACACCTGAGCATATTTTGATGCCATATATCTCTGGCAAATAAAGAGATGGTGTCATTTTGAAGTGTGAGGGATCCTAACTCACACATACTATAAATCAGCGGGACTCGTCCTATTTAGAGTGAATACGCAATGAACCAATGTATCAATGTTTAGAAAACTGAGAGTCTTGTATATTGGTAAGAATAATCACGTGAGCTTAACTGATCGCATAAATATCTCTTGAAAGTGATGGAAAGATCAGTTTTGTCCCATTGAGATTGCCTCACTCGCACATAACTATAAATTATAAGGGTTCTTCCCACCTGGTGTAAATATCCCATGATCAATTGTATCAATAAAAGCATGATACTGATCATAAAGGTACTCAAAGATAAGCTGTCGTTCTCTTTATTTGAAAGGGAACATACAAGCAAACATGTCGAAATCGTACAACTTACCGCTCTCCGTTTTGAAGACTACCCAGTTTCTAACAGTGATTTCTATCAGTAAATATCGATCGCTAATGGGACGAAATCAAATAATCAAAGCAGAACTAAAATAAAGGCAGCATAATTATCTTGAAGATATTAAAAATTGGGCTTTCTACGAGTCCATTTCCCAGCAGATACATGCGATTAATGACGACGAAATTTGACAAATTGCCGCTCTCCGTTTTAGGACCATCTAATTTCTAACACTGATATAATTATTTCATCACTGAAGATCAAACCCTAGTGAAATCCCCCAATACAACATGACACCATACCAAAGGTAAGATAGCTAATCTCAAAGATAATCAAAGACTGGATTTATATCTCTTCATCAGGGATACATGCGATCAAAAATGACAAAATTTGACAACTTATCACTCTTCGTTTTAATACTACCAATTATCGAAAACTGATACATTTGAACAGTGAAAATCGATCGCTAATGGAGCTATAACTAAAAACCTAAGGCACCATACCACAGGTAACATAACAATGTTGAAGATAATTCAAGATGTACGGTCTTTCGCTTTATTTGTGTTTGGCGCATACGATTAAGTATGCCGAAATGTAATAATTTACAGCTCTCCTTTTTAAGACTATCCCCTTTCTAAAGCTGATACATTTGATCAGTGAATATCGTTCTCAAATGGAACCACAACTACTAACACATGGTACCACAGCAGAGGCAACATAGAGATCTAAAAGATAGTCAGTGAATGGGGTTCATTCTCTTCATTTATTATTATTATTATTATTATATTTTGAGAGGGGTGCATACTAATACAGATACCGAAATTTGACATCTTACCGCTCTCCATTTAAAGACTATCTCCTATGTTACACTGATACTTTTTAACAGCGAATATTGACCGCTAACGAAACCATACTAATAACCTGTGGTACCACACCAGATGCAATATAACAATGTTGAAGAAAGTCCTAGATGTAGGTTCTTTCTCTTCATTTGTGAGGGGCGAATGCAATTAAAGATGAAGAAATTTGACAACATACCGCTCTCCGTTGTAAGACTATCTGCTTTCTGACACCGATATTTTTAACAGGGAACATTGATCGCTAATGGAACCAACTATGGTACCATACCAGAGTTAATATAACTATGTTGAAGACAGTCCAAGTTGGGTATTGTCTCTATTCATTTGTGAGGGGCGCAGCATGTGATTAAAAATGCCGAAATTTGACAACTTACCGCTCTCCGTTTTAAGATTATCAATTTTTTTTACACTGATACATTTGATAATTCAATATTGATCGCTATTTTAACTACAATTAATAACCAGTGGTACCATACCAGTGTCAACAAAACAATGTTGAAGATAATTTAAGACGCTTTTTTTTCTCTTCATTTGAGGGGCGCATATGACTAAAGATGAAGGAATTTTAAAACTTACTGTCGAAGTTCTTACATTAAAACATTTGATTAGTGAAAAACTGAGAAGTTTGTGAAAGCTGATACCTTGAACAGTAACTATCGAACCACTCTTCTTTCTTTGGTTCTGTGCCTGGGGTTATCGTGACACCCTTTGACGTATTGTTCACCAGTCTTCTTCATCCGTTATGGTTGTGCCCCAGGACCTGATTCTCCCTAAATGCTCTTCTTGTCCATGCCTGAACATTGGCAGTCCATCTTTTCTTTTGCCCACCGGACATATGCCAAATTCACACAGCCTATGTAGAGAGTCGGTGTAACTGTCTGCTATCACGTTACTTGGCAATGAGCACGACATCTTATCAAACATATCAATGTATCAGTGCAGACAAAAACTTTGATTTATATTTTCACTTGTTGTTTAGCGTAATCAGTCACCTTTATAACAGCACTGCTGGCTTTGATCAGTGGGAGCTCTATAAATTGTTACAACAGAACACTCTCTAGGACTGCCGGCATACCTCCAATATAAATATTTATATTTTTTTCCAGTTGCAAGAAAGTTTTTTTTTCTCTCGAAATTATTGCAGTCAAAATAATGTCGAACAGCTATTGTTTCCTGCCTATCCCTGCTAGACTGTCAGTCAGTGAGTACTTTATGGAAAATATGAGTGAGTGACAGAACGTAACAGCCGATTATAGTTCCTGATACTTCTTAGCTACTAACAAAGGTATCTCTGAAAGTTGCTCGAAAAGTTCTGCTCATCGCCATAAATACAAAAAAATTGATCGAACTGTTAGTGAAATCTAAGACATAAAAAATGTACATAATGGCTTGGAACAAATTATGATATTTTTCAAAATTACGGAATTCTGGTATGAATATCTTGACTACAGATTGAACTATCCTTGGAAAGAGGTTAATGATATAGATAACGATGATGACAACCAACATTTTAACCACTTGTCGATCTCGTCTGGAGATCCTTTTGCCTCCTTTGTTTCTTTGTCCCCGCGCTGTAGTTACACTGGTAGAACTCGATCTGAACTGGGAGGACTGTTGTAGTTTGTAGATGATTATTACCGTACTTATGCAAATAACCGCAAAGCTGAGCACTGGCCAAAATATACAAATGGCAAAGTAATATTCCTGTACCTCTTGTCCATGTGTGTAGTAAAAGTTATTGTGGACAATCGTGCTCACAGTTTGATTGAATTCCGAGCTAAATATCCAGATATAGTCAAAAATAAAAAAGATGACCATAAAAGACCCGAATGAAATTAGTGACAACAATATCATTGCTATTGTAGTCAGTCTTGGAGTGAGTAATATCTTGACCCTGAACGGTAAGCTCACGCATATACAACGTTCCACAGCCACGTAACCCGTCAGTATGCTGGATACATAACCTGAAAATACGTGGAGATAGTTCAATGGCCGAGTAAAATTATAAAAGATTACGCCCCAGACAGGAGATACTGCCCTTAATGGTCCATAAACTCTGCGTATGACACCACATAAACACTTGATCAGATCCCAAACAGATATAGAAATCATGGAAATGTTCATGGTGTCTTTGAATCCTTGCTTGGCGAACATGATGATGGTGAATATGTTTGTGATAACACCCAAAATTGAAATCAGAGAACAAATGCCCAGATCTACTATGTGCCCCAGAATCAAAGTTACTTCATTGCTGACGATAGCCTGGGAGGGCACGAAAGTCTCAGCCACCAGACGCCCATCGTCCATCTTATTTTTCTGTCCGCCTACAGTACAGGTTTAAGACGACTGAAGTGCGAGTTCTTTATGTCACATTAATAATGGTTCAAGTAGGGCAGATAATAACATAATCCCATCTTTTGTCATGCTATTTGTTTTCAGGGAACAGGAGATTCTCAGAGCCACAGGTTACAGGTTAGCCGAGAGACTTCAAGCTTCCTAATCTTTAATCTGTTCCGACATTACCTAATACGCTATGGTGTGCTTCTGAGGCCAATTGCAAATTACAGAGATAATTGATGAGAAGCTGGCAATCATTTGTTCATTTTATTTATATTCAAATGCAATTAATTTCTTCAAGATCGAATACTTGCAGTGTTGCCATGTATGCACAAGGGTACATTTGGTTTGTTATGCTTTTTGAATTGTATTCAATTTATCAACTGTGTCAAGCAATTCGTCATCCACACAAACCTTCATTTAAAGAGGATTTTTCTTTTTTGTAATGTAATTTATAAGTGACTACCTATGATTTGCTCAGTTTGGAACAAAAAAAAAAAAAAAACAAACAAAAAAAACACGAGTACAATTTGCTTATATCTTAAAGCAGCCTATGTCTTTTTATTCTTCACAAGATGCGAAATAAAATTCCAGCAATTGTCTGTTTTTTGTTTTTTTTAAAAATTATTTTCTGTATAACTTGATATTTTCCCACTCTCACAACTACGGCAGTCCTGTTATTATCCTCACTCTCATGTTTGTACTGTGGTTGACAGCAGGTAACAAATGTGAAGTCACTGTTATCTTTTTGATTTACACTGAGCAAATTGTACAGAATTGGTTGTTTGAGGTTACAAGTATTTGGCATGACCAATTAAATTTTCTCTTACATTGGTTTAGAAACATAATCTAAACTGTGTTGACTCAAAAATTAAAATATTTAAAAAATGGCAACCAAAATGCTAAAGGCATGAGTGACATCATAAAATCGACCCAATTTGTGACAACAGGCAGTGGATGGGGAGAAATGTAACGATTGGTTTGCACCAGAGATGATCACCGTATTTATCTTACACTCTTTCTGTCAGCAAATGTTAACTGCAAACATTTCTGATATGAAAACACTAATGAAATGACACACAAAAACTGTGCTCTTTCTTTGGCTGCACGTTTGTATTCCTGTGATAAAGTTTTTCTTTTTTTTCCTCTCTTTTGTTTTATTGTTATAATCCATTAAACATACAAAAATGAAGTTATACAGGCAGGGCGAAAGACTACATTATATTCACATTATAGTCTTACTAGTGATATTTGAGAAGTCTCTGCTCATGAAAGGGCGGTATTTAGAATCGGACCCGGGCGGAATATCCTACATTTAGTATAAGTGAGATATCAGTGTTCAATTGCACACCGAAGTTGATCAGGCACAGAGCCAGTGATCAAAGGTTCATTCATTTGCCTTGATCCAAACTGAGACCAGCCAGTGGTCACGCCGTATGTTTTGGCATAATCTGTCTGATTCTCAGAGACGATCAAAACCGCTGTTCAGTTAAAATATTACATAGTATATGGAATAGGTTTACTATATGACGCAGTAGAAGGCAAGAAGAGAGGAGGTAGACAGATAAAAAGACTGAATGGACTGCAACAACTTTTTCAGAGAGCCAGACCCTGGTCCACACCTTAGACATGATAGAGAAGATTAGTGCATTGCACTGCTTGTCAAGAGGCGCCTGGATGACCCCATATTATGCAATTAAAGACAAAGGAAGAGGAAGAAGAAGGAAAAATAAGACGGCATTATTGAATAAAGTTTAAGAAAACAGTGAGATGCCATGCGATGGATTGTTTGGGTAGGCCATGTCTTGTGTCTGATGATACTTTTTAAACCTGAATTCATGACACAGAGAAAAACAGCTTTTATGGTGGAAAACTTTTACAGTTTAGTCAATGGCTACTAATGATCTCTTAGCCAGTTTGTCTCACCGAAATACCCACGATCTTTTCTGGCAAGGGAGATCATCACGCCCGCTTTTTTTCCGTAAGTCTCTCAATCCTGAGATAGTAAGATTATCTCGGTTTTAATTTGCTGCCTGAATTTGGTGAGAGTTTTTATAGGTAGAAATCTTTGGAATTTGAAAATGTTGACCGGACAGCGGCACGCAGTCTACTCTTTCATCGATTTTGAACTTCCAAGGGTTCTTTAATCTTCGTAACTGACACATGGGATCTCCGAAACATATTTGCCCTAATGAGAAAAAGGCTAGAAGTCGGACTTTCCTGCCCAGAGGAAACCGGGAGACCGTTGAGTCAGGTTTTTCGATCTGTGTGTCCTTGCATCCCCCAGTGAGAGGACCCACGAGTCCAGCCCGGCCAGAACCCGTAACCTCATCAACATTAATTGTTTTCACCCTGAAGCAAACGCCAAACCACAGAGCCTCTGCCCTCCCGCCTCCTCCCCCCTCCCCAATCACGCCACTTAACATCTTCGGCAAACCTTCAGTCATCTTTCATGCCGATGTATGACATAACAGCGAGGACCGATAGTGACAAGTTGACACCTCTGTGCCTTTGTGTCCTATGCAAAGTTACCTTTCCTGCTTCATATAGGACTCTTTGAGTTGTTTTATTGGTGCCACACATCTTGAAGATCTTCAACAATGAGTGTGCAGAAAATCTATGGCCGTCCATGAAGCTGGTGATTTGAATATCTCATTTTCATATGACGTTGTCATGGTACTAGTGTGGCATTGTGTAGATCTTTCGTAGAAGTCTTTGTAACATTTACCTCATCCAGTTTAGATTTACATTCGTCTACCTTTTGAATATATACAAGCCAAACAGAAATTCCCATCTACGAAGGTCAGCCAACATGTTAGAAAGCTTAAACGTATATATTCTATAATATTATTATTACAGTTGCTATTATTATTACTTTGGTGTCACTTTGGTAACGACGGTTTATTATGTTGAGATCACAAATTTCGGAAACAACCGTGACAGCAAATTTATGGGCAAGCGAAGATAATGTTAATGTGTGTTAGAGTTATTTGTCAGAACGTTCCAGCCAAGCTATCTACAGACTAACAACATTCCATGTCGTGACACGATGTAGATCACTCAACAGAAAAATGTAGCCACGCTGGTTTGTGGCAGAATGAACTGCTGGCTTTAGCGCCATGTCCTCTCATTCTTTCTTTCTTGTGAGTGTATGTGTGTGTATGTGTGTGTGTGTGTGTGTGTTCACACAGTATGACATGGAAAATCGTCACGTCGCTAGCTGAAAAGTCTGGCTTTTTTTCCGAAGTTCACTTGGTTGGATGTGGAAACGGACCAGACAGAGATCTCCATGTGCCAAAGTGGTAAGTTAAAACAACACAAGCTGAGAAGAGCCAAGAGCAGAATGATGATCTTCAAAAGTAGACTTGTGTCTATAACTGAAAACTTTCATAACCGGTTAACCAATCATTTGATTGCACGACCACTATAATGGTTATAAGACTGATATATGTTCCTTCTTTTGCTAAGTGTGATACCAATGCTAGTCGTTCGGTGATGACCCGACTCAGACTTATGAGGTAATATACGAGTAGCTCGAGAAAGGTCTGTTTAAATATTTCTAGCCCCAGATGGCTTGGGAATGGCCTTATAGTCTGTTTCACGACGTTCGTCTGATTGCATGTCGCACTTACTGTGAACTTTCACCTCTCTCACGTCATTCTTGGTATTTGGAAATTTCTTCTTTCGCAGAGTAACAAGGGTCTTTGTACTTAATAGTATTTACATTTATATTCATAATTTTGAGAACTGTATTCAAAATCTGAAGTTTAAAAAATTCGCCCCCTTTATCCATTAAAACGTAATTTTCGGTCGTTTATGTCACATGCCTCTGCTTGTCAGATACTCTGAAATGATTGCTTACGTTTTACTCTGCTCTTTCGGGTCACAATTTGTTCTGACTGCCCCAGGAAGTACATGTAAATTGACCACACACTCATGAACTGCAGAAGGGTTGACGTTCTGGCTTTGTCCGTGAACACAAAGTCGGGATCAGGGGAAGGAGGGAGCTTACGTTTTTTTCCTCACAGCTGCCATCGTTACTATAATCTGCCTTGCCTCTTACTTTGACCGACCAATACTCCAAAGTGTTAAAATTAAATTATGATCATTAGATACAAACACCAGGAATCGAAGACAGGTGCTGCTAAAAGATGGCACGAAGAATTAGTAAGTGGTGAAAAAAAAAAGGGGGGGGGGGGGGGATGGAATGATCAGAAAAAATAGGTACCAAATGGAAAATAGAAAACAAACAAACATACCAAACAAAGGGAAAATATAAATTTCTTAAAACTGTTACAAGCTGGTCACACGTACACTTTTCATTATTATACATATTATACAATAGAGCGTTTTTCCTTGCCAGATGTTTTTGTTGTAATATGCATTCATGCTTAGAAGAAGAACAAAAATGCTTTCATGGTGAAAACATGATTGTGAGATTCTAGGTCTACTCATTTCAAATGGTGCAAAGCGAAGGTAACTAATTATACGATACTACGTCTCCTACACATTTCACATCCTAATACGCGTATGTTGCACGTCATCATGTTCACACAAACAAATTTAGTGGGCAAGCCCAAAGTTTAGACATTTGTTATCTGATTTAGTGTTGTTGGCTTCTAATCTACATTAAGTACTAAGTAGTTCATCAATGGTAAAATGAAGGATAGTGATATGATTAAGGACATTTTAAATCAGGTTGTATGTTTGTTTTGCACCTTTACAATAGTTTCATTTTCTACAACCATCAATCTAGCCCTTAAAGGACCACTCACGTACGTATATTTCCACCACAAGTCACATTATGCAGAGTCCCGATAGCGTATGTTTCCTGCGCCAGTCCATGCTTTGTTTACCTTGGTTTCGAAAGACATGAATTCGGAAGTAGAGCCGTTTATATTATACAATTTTTTTTTTTGACGACCTAAAATTAAGGAACGGTCAACAAAATGAATCATAACAATAAAAATCATTTAATTATACACATATTTATAAAATAGAGGAGAGAGGTAAGGCTGAAATTTTAATGAAATAGCAAGGCATATGGTCTTCCTATGAAACAAAATGTCTCGCAATGGAAAACTTCGCTTCGACATTTTTAAGATTTTCGAATGCAGACTGCAAAATTTCAGACTAATATTACTAGCAAACAAAACAAATCTAACTAAAACAACGACATACAATGTGTAACGTTTTAGAAAAAAAAAAAAAAATATTTAGTGAACTCCCTCGATAGTTTTGCATTGCATGACATCTAGGCTAGATCTAAATCATAATTTATCTCCTCCACTTATGATGATAATAATGATAATAATGGTAGATCTAGATCTAAATCTAGAAATCTAGAACATATTTATTTCTATACATTTCTTTCTTCCTTTTTATTATTATTATTTTTTTTTATAGCTGATAAATTTATTACACCTAGATCTAGATCTAGATCTAAATGTATTTATCTTGGCCGATAAAAGAACTGAGGAGTACTCACTGTCCATTTTTCCTTTCCAGCTCGACAGCAGATTGTGGGCTTTAGCCCATGTCGCTGACGGTTGTGGCGATTTTATTCCGGATATCTTGTTTGTTTTTTGTTCCTATTTCCGTCTTGCAGTTTGGTCAGTACCCTGCAGCGATGTTGTTGTAAACTCTGTCAGCAGCATTGACAACTCTTGGTTAATGAAATTTGCCTTTCTTGCTTTCTTTCTTTGTGGTTCCACTCTTTTTTTCTTTTCAAAAGTGCCCGGTCGAGATCACGTTGTGGTTGATTCTGGAACGCAACGTGTAGTGAAGAGAAATCTAACGCGATTGTCAAATAAGTAGACAAAGACTCTCCGGAAACAGCTGATAGAAGACATACTTACGCATGCGCAGATACTCGCAATTTGCTTATGCTATAAGGGGTTTTGTGTTACAATAATATTTATAGGCTGTACGCACAACTTAGGTACGGATAGCTGTAACTAAGCTTCATGAATACAGAACTAAATATCTTACACCAAGTTGTCGGTAAGGGTACCTTAACCTACACCAACGCGTAATTCCTTTAAAGTTACGACAACTTCATGAATACAGCTCCTGGTCATTGGAACATCGAGCGTTTGAATATGGCTCATCCTCCGAAGGTGCAAGCCTTGGTTGGACATTCTGGAACCTTCGTTAATACAGGCATTTCCCTTGAAAACAAACTGTAAAACTACTCACGTACTAGCTCTGCATTAGACTAAATTTAATCGTAGTTTGCTCTGCACTTGACCTCATTTGTCAAAATAAACTACCATGGGGTAGTGAGAAACTTGAGTTGTCTTTACCGCCAAAAGGTATCAATAACAGGAGAATATACTAAACGCTGGCGCACAAGTATTTAATTCTGATACTTTGAGAATTGATAAATACAACCAAAGTTTACCCCGGGTTCTGTGTAGATAAAAGAGGTCCTCATTCTTTGCATGAATCTCTAGCTGTCAATTCAATAGCAGACATAATCGATTCCAATCGAGTCTTAATGTCAAACACTTGTGTCAGTCCTCTGAAAACCGGAGCCCTTTGTGAGATGACAACTCACATTTCAGTCACTTTGAATAATAACGACATACTGCCTCCCCCTCCCCCCCCCCCCCATCCCAAGCCCAAGTTGGATCGTGTAAATCAAGGACACAATGCAAATATGGCATTACACCTACGTCAGAATTCTAACCTCTGGTCTGTTAACTTTTCTGCTTACCTTCAGTTTCCCTTATTTTTTATAGATCAAGTCAATATTTCAGATTTCAATAGCTAGACCGCCATAAGCTGTGGAGAAAATAGAGGAGAATGTGAAGGTTTGAGTACTTACCATTCCCTGGCAGGGAGATTGGTTGAGTGACCCCCTGGCCGGAGATTGGTTGAGTGCAGCAGAGAACAAAATTGATACCATTTTTCTTTCATACCCTTGAGAGAACCAGAGACAGATCACCCTTGGCAAACCATTTATCTTTATATGACTTATCCCATCATGTTTGAGCGCTATAAATGATTCAAAGGTGTAAATGTCAGGGTACATTACTGGAGAGACGATTTATGTCTGGAGAACAGTCTATTTGCTTCAGAAAAGACTGAAAACAGCCGTTCTAGCATAGATGATAGCGTCCTGTTTCGAAGTGATCAATATCAGAGAGAAGGGAGAGTCTCTCTTATCTTTTATCACTGCTTCAGTTCTTGAATCTGTGTGTCCACATATCAGACATTTACCTCTCAATTCAATCAAAAGGAGACCATGAGTGCAAACTCACAGTCACTACATCCGCTATTGCACAATACTAAATTGAGTTATTTCATAGGTACTCCGTGACAATTTACAGAAGCGACATCATGCTTTACACGCATGTATAATTGGAAGTCTTGCTAGTTTGCCTAAAGTTGTAGATTTTGAGTTAAAAACTGATGATCTAAGACCAATGGACAGAGAAAACAAAATCGCTGAGCTGAGTATCACAGCAGCGGCTAAAGAAAAGTGAGATTTGACACTTCATTTTCTTGTCCAAAGTGCAGCTTGCAGGCATTTAATAATGGCCTTTGTACCCTCTGAGACTGTGGTCAGCAGTGATATCAAGTTGATTTTGGAATACGTGGTGGACGTGGGACTTTGTTCTCTGATTTTACTCCTTGGTGTTGTCACTAATATTTTAAACATCGTCGTCTTTGTCAGGCAAGGATTCAAAGACACCGTCAAAATTTCCATGATTTCTATTTCTATTTGGGATCTGATCAGGTTTTTGTGTGGTGTCATCCGCAGAGTCTATGGACCATTAAGGGCAGTATCTCCTGTCTGGAGCTCAACATATTATAGTTTCACAATACCCTTGACTTATCTTCATGTGTTTTCAGGATTTGCACCCACTGTACTGACGGGTTACGTCGCAGTACAACGTTGTTTGTACGTGAGCCTACCTTTCACCGTCAAAACATTGCTCACCCCAAGATTGGCTACAGTAGCAATGACAGTGTTGTCTTTTGTCACATTCGCATCTTTCCTTGTGGTCTTTTTTTATCTACGACTATGTCTGGATATTCAATCCAGAATTCAATCTACTATCGGATCTTCTGTCCATAATCATTTCTACAACACACATGGTGACGAAGTGATGGACTGCTATTATGTAATCAGTATTTTCTGGCCAGGGCTCAGCTTTGTGGTTATTTGCATAAGTACGGTAATAATTATTAACAAACTACAACAGTCCTCCCAATTCAGGTCGAGATCTACCAGTGTGACATCAGCACGGGGACAAACAAATACAGGAGAGAAAGACAAACACATCTCCAGACGAGATCGACAAGTGGTTAAAATATTGGTGGTTATCATTTTATAAAATAGAAAGAGACTGTCCAACCGGCAACTAACACAATAATTTAGAAAAAAAATTTGAAAAAAGCAAATAACACTTATAAATAAATTCTTGATGTTGAATCGCCAAATTTTCGGACCAACTTGGTCCTTCTTCAGGGCAATCATCGTTATCTACATCGTTAACTTCTTACCAAAGATGGTTCAATCTGTAGTCAAGATATTTATACCAGGGTTCAACAGTTTTAGATACTATCATAAATTATTCCAGTGCATTCTGCATTTTCTCTTTGTCTGGACTTCATCAACAGTGCTATCAATTTCTTTGTCTTTATAGAAATGAGTTCAAAATTCAGAACAACTTTCAAGGAAATCTTTGGACATGGAGAAAAAGTATAAAGTGAGGGAGAGAGATAAGTGCAAGTTGTATTTTTTTGTTTTTCAAGCACTAACATAGTAGTCAAAAAATAGTCTTTGATTTAGAGACAGATAGCGATTGACAGCTATATAGACAAATATATTGACTGACAGGCAGTCGAGTAAAGGTTATATGTAATAGATAGACAGATATACCCTAGAGGACGATCGACTGAAAGCATATCCAAAGATTGGTGGACAGAGAATGGCACAAGCTTTAAAGGAAAGAGAGAGAGAGAGAGAGAGAGAGAGAGAGAGAGAGAGAAGGAAAGAAAGAAAGAGAGAAAGAAAAGGGGAGCAGGGCTTAAAGGAATTGGCAAGCTCTGAGTACAGGAATCATGCAGATTGAGGGTGGAGCTGTAACTGTTGATTTCCTATGTCGAATTTGAGTTAATCTGTCCACGACATTGAATTGGTGACGGCCTGTGGCCATCTTTTGCCTCAATCTGTGGCTTGCTTAGCGAAGTCATTTTTGTAGACTGGAGAGTGTAAGATTTTTTGTTTGTTTGTTTGTTTGTTTCGTTTTGACTGAATCTCTGAGAAACAGCAGACAATCTTATAGCAACTATTGCTGATCTTTTTTTTAATTCACGCATGAAAAAACAAGATCGACTGAGAGTTCGATATCCTTTCCTTTAAGGCTCAGGATGAACTAGGTACAAATGTAGTTACTGTACTGAAGAACGAACTGGTCGGGTCCAGGCCATAATGATCAGTTACGGGGAATTCAATTCAGGCAGTATGACGTCATAGTCATTGTAGCTCAATGTCTGGCAAGGTTACAGACCATACACTGTGCGGGAGAAAAACAGTTCTGCGTTCTAGTGCGGCTAGTATCACTATCTCCTTGGCATCACAGTACTGTGGTAGTGAGGCCCAGGCTAAATCAAACACAGTGTTCAATATGATTCTGAATCGATAAGGCAATGCTCTGAAAAATGTGTAATGACAATGTTAAATTACTGACTTTACCGTTTAATTAATTTGTACGTTTGTTTGGTCAGTCTGTAAAGGATATTTGACTGGGGTGCAATGTACCAAGAGAATAAAATGTATTCATTTAACATAAAGCTGAAACTGTGTATATTTTTAAAAACCTCATTAACAGAGGTCCTAGTTTTCAGAAAAGTGAAAGGTATCGGTTATTTCATTATGTTCGTTTATTTGATAGGATAATCAAAAGCTTCAATCAAATGTATCTCGGTTCCTGTTTTGTTTTCTATGTCTGTCTCTCGTTCTCTGCTGGCCTCCAGCAATCTCAATCCTTTCTCCATCAAGGCTGTACTGACCACGTCTAGCACATATTATATGGCAGTGAGAACATACAACAGGGACTCCAAACGTTTTGCAAAGAAGACCAGATTTGGTGAGGGGAGAGAAAATAAACTTATATCTGGAGCCAACCACTCAGCCGGACAGTTTTTAAATCATTAGCAATAAAAGCAAATGAAGTATTTAAGGAAACGTTGATTGAAAAAGGCATGATTTTCATTTCTTCACATGGAGCACAAAGGAGATTCTGAGAAAACTGCATTAATTATGACCAACTACGACATAGTTACAAACAACATCAGACCCATTCAAATGTCGCACGTCCCCATCATAGTGTTTTCATTCATTTTATAAAATAGAAAAAGACTGTCCAACCTTCAACTAACAAAACAAGTTTGAAAATTTTTTAAAAAAAGCAAATAACACCTATAAATTTCTTCTTCTTGATGTTGAGTTGAAAATAGCCAAATTTTCGGACCAACTTGGTCCTTCTTCAGGGCAACTTTATTGTTCATGTGGAAGGTGTTGTCATGTCCGTCCATATTGATGTAAAGCGTTAAAAAAAAAAAAAAATGACACTGGGACAACTCCTGAAAAAGGATCTTTGCCGAAAATTGTCAAATCTTAAAGAACAAATATCAGATCAAATATAACAGCACAGACTGTTCAATCCACTGGAAAAATATAGAGCTAGAGTGGTGTCTTCAAATATGTACTTGGCGTCAGTTTACTTAAACCTCAGTGTAAATCAACAGAAATCTTAAATGCCCGCCTTGACCACTCACTTACAAACACATTAGAGAAGATACTGGAAAAGCAAACAAAGCAAGTAAAAAAAAAAATGACTAATACAATGGACCAATACGACGTCACAGGTCAAACAGACAAAGAGTTAAACGCAAGGTTGAATTTGCTATTGTGCTCACCACCTGTGTCAAGTAGCTGAAAGACAAATAATGAAATAACCACAGCCTTTGACAGTGAGCAAACAACTGGTAATGGTAAATTACATGTTACACGTGTGTAATTGTGAGACAGAACTCCTCTCAAGTATCTCAATTTATCTGTGAATTTGGATGCTTATGTGGTCAAGATGATGATATCGCGACAAGAGAGAAAATCTACTGGTTATTGTTTAAACTATCTAATTGTTTCTCTTTCTTCAGTGCAGTTATCTTTCTCTGACATGAGATGTGATTCTTAAGAGCTTTAAGAAATATCTACGTAAGAGTTTACATGTCAGCTGCGATTAAGAGTCAGTTTTATTTCTTTTTTTCATTGTGCCTTGATTCCTAGAGTCAACCTCTCAGAATCACAATGCACACAACTTCGATAGATTTCTCAGGTGGAACTGCAGACAGATGTATGTACTGTGGATTATAGGCAGATGGATGATGGCTACTGACGAAGGCAAGGCCAAGGTTTTCATACCCTCTGAGGCTGTGGTCAGCAATGATATTAAGTTGTTTTTGGAATACACTGTGGACGTGGGACTTTGTTCTCTGATTTCAGTCCGTGGTGTTGTCACTAATGTTTTAAACATCGTCGTCCTTGTCAAGCAAGGATTCAAAGACACCGTGAACATTTCCATGATCTCTGTCGCTGTTTGGGACCTGATCAAATGTTTGTGTGGTGTCATTCGCAGAGTCTATGGACCATTAAGGGCAGTATCTCCTGTCTGGAGCTCAACGTATTATAATTTCACAATTCCCATGGAATATCTCCATGTGTTCAGTGAGTTTGTGTCCAGCGCACTGACTGGTTATGTGGCTATGGAACGGTGTCTGGGTAAGCTTACCTTTCACTATCAAAAAAAAAAAAACATTACTCACCCCAAAACTAACTACAGTAGCAATGATATTGTTGTCACTAGTTTCATTCGAGTCATTCATGGTGGTCTTTTTTAATTTTCGACTATATCTGGATATTTGATCCCAACTTCAATCAAACTCAAGGTATTTCTGTCTACAATGATTTTTATTATAGACATGGCAAGAAAGTGATGTCTTTTTATAATACAGTCGGCATTTTCTAGCCAGCTCTCAGTTTTGTGTTTATTTGTATGAGTACGGTAATAATTATCTACAAATTACAAAAATCTTCCCAATTCAGATCGAGATCTAGCAATGTAACTTCAGCTCGGGGACAAATAAATACAGGAGAGAAAGACAAACACATCTCCAGACGAGATCGACAAGTGGTTAAAATGTTGGTGGTCATCATCGTCATCTACATCGTCAATCTATTTCCAAGGATAGTTCATATTGGGGCGAAAATAGTTTTACCTCAATTTTACAATTATATGTATTTCCATAATTTGTACATGTGCATCCTGTATTTTCTCTTTGTCTTGGACTTCACCAACAATGCCATCAATTTCTTTGTTTTCATAACGATGAGTTCTAAATTTCGGGCTACGTTTCAGGAGATCTTTTCGTATAGAACAGAGTGAATATGGGGGAAGATTGATAACTGAGTTTTTAATCGGGTGGTCGAAAGTTATTAATCATGGCAAAGCTTTGCTGATGATCTGGTGTAATAGCGGCCTTAGATTATGGGCCAAATGAAGAAATGCAATAACAAAATCTTGACTGAACTAACCCTGGTATTTTATCTGTTGTGACTGATGGTGGTATTGACTGAAGAAACGATGATTTACATAGAATCTCGAAGATGTTTGGAGGTAACTCGGTGTTTTGAAATAATCATGAATTATTTATTTATGGCAATTTGTGTGTCCAATTTTGTGTGTGTACTTATGTTTGAGTGTGTGTTTGTGTGTGTGTATGTACATACGGTTGACCCTCAATGTGTGGCAATTTCATTGATTTGAATCTGTCTTTTCAAATCAAGAATTATTTTTTAGGCCATGACTACACTCGGGTCCCGGACTGACACTGCAGTATACCAAATAATATAAAAATCCCGCTCGCTTAACCAGCTGGGACCCTCGACCAGCGCAAGTCCACCCTAACGCAAACATGTAGGACCGACAAGCGAGTGACGGTCCTCCCTAACGCTAACATGTATGAGACCTTTGACCAGCACAAGACCACCCTAACGCTAATATGTACATCCGATAAGCGGGACTAATGTATGAAATCCGCTATTTATCGGTGGGACCGGAGTATAGTCACTTCGTTTTTTTTAAAAAGCATATTTCCAAACTTTATAACTTGCCCTTAGTTAGATGATCAGCCACTTTTGTAGGCTTCCAGTTTTCGAACAAAATCATCAAAATGAATAGACTAAAAATTACAGAAACAGACTGAATTAGCACATATTAGATCAAAAACAAAGTATCAAAGATAAAAGCGAAAGAAAAGAAAAAACAAATGACACAAAATTGAGGTATCAAGTTTCATAAATAAAGGATTTAGGACAGAATTGTCTTAAGACAGGGAGTTAAATTTGAAAAGAGTATTTAGAACCAGAATCTTCGGCAAAGCTGAAAGCTGGGTACAAATTACATTGGTCAACAAAGATTGTACTTCGGGGCAACCAAGATGTTTACATATGTTTTCTTGTAGGCTGATTTCAAATCTGAAACGGTTTCCACCTATCGCATCACAATGTTTAGGTATTAGCCATTTTGTTTAGAAAGAAGAATATATTTTACGCAATATTGAATACACTTTTTTTTCAGCAAAACCTGCAAATGTAAAATGAATATAGAAATTTTGCAATAATTAAAATAGAGGTATAAAAAGATGCAATAATCTACCGTGGGCCTTTGAATTACGATTAAGTTCAATAATGCAATTTTGGTGGTATTTTGCAATGCAATTGGCCTGTTGTTTTATTTTGCCACATTGTGGTAGAGGGATCTCAGATCTCTAAGCTCTACTTCACAAATGTTGTTCACTATTGGACAAGACATTGAGCATTGGACTGAGAGACAGCTTAAATCACCCTAACTGTTTTAGTTATGTTTATTGAACATTTACTCAAGAAGATCTGCGCAAAAAGTTCACAAGTAACGTGAAACTTGCAAACAGACATATTTGGATGTAAAATTGGCGAACAAGACAAACTATAGGAACCGGATGTTGTTAGTTGCACGACTTGCTATTCTGGAGTATTGAGGTGGTTTTATTGACCAGTGACAGAAAATGCCTTTCATGATCTGGCGTGAAAAAGAACTGCAAAACAAACAATCACACAGACTATTTCTTTTGCTTGATGAAAATTGCAAGTTTCTCAAGGAAAAGGAAGTCAAATATTGTACATTCAAACTGACGATCAGCATTGAAACCAGTGCCTCATGGCGAAGAGAAGCCGTTTTTCTTTCACCTGCAGAGAAGCTTGATGATGGCAATAGTACTGGTGATGAATGTTTCAAAAGTGTTGCGGCTGATGAAGACGAATGGAAAAGACAATTTGTTGAAAACGTTCCACACTTGATTAACCAAGAAGACCTTAATGACTTGTAAGAGACCTTTCCTTGTCCAAAGAGAGAGACAGAGAGAGAGAGAGAGAGAGAAGAGAGAGAGAGAGAGAGAGAGAGAGAGAGAGAGAGAGAGAGGGAGAGGGAGAGAGGGAGAGGGAGAGAGAAAAGAGAGAGAGATTTGTAGGTAGTTACTTTTTCAAGCACCATCATGTTCAGCCAATATTCTTTACTGCAGAGACAGATCGTGATTGACAGGCAAGCAGACAAATCTATTGGCCGACTGTCCCGTAAATGTTATATGTAATAGATAGATAGACCAACCCGAAAGGAAGAATGACTGAGAAACGATCCAAAAATTGGTGGACATGGACTGGTACAAGGAGGAGTGAATTATTTCATAAAATTTTATTGCAAAATGGTATGCGTTTCATAGAACACAAACACATCCAAAAAAAAAAAAAAAGAAAAAATGTTTCCTCCGAAATCATTGTGTTTCTCATATTTCAAGACTACATAAAATGAAGTAAAAACTTTGACTGAAAAAGATTCTAGAATATCAAAGATTTCGGTTCATTTGAAAGATTATAATAACATTCCGTGGGAGTTTAAAAACGTAACATTTTTAAATTTTAAAATCAATGGCTTTATAGAGGCCTAATGTGTTTATATTCACACACACACTTTCCCTACCAGTAACCTTTGTTTACACGGCGAGTTCAGTGTGCCCACTCGAATTTGTAAAAATAATGACAAATAACTGAGAAACAGGCTTTCCGGGCTGAGGGACTATGTGCCAAGATAAAAACTGATTTTTTTTTTTTTACTCAGATGTAGTGTGCACATTTTCGAGATAATAATAATAATAATAAAAAAAAAAAAAGTTTGTTTTAAATTCTGCTCTCTGTATTTACTGTTTAACCATGCATCGGTGAGGTACAAATGCGCCAAATAGAGAGTCATGTTTGCTTGAATCTGGAATGTCTGTAAGAGAGGTGGCAAGAAGATTAAAAATCTCACATGATGATCTTATCACTCCCAGCATAATTTCTAGGTTGAAACAAAGACACCAAGGTACTGGCGACATCGTTGAAAGGCCTAAGAGAGGTCAACCGAGAGTGAAAACATGTGCACAAGATGGGCACATTATAATCTTTCATTTGAGTAATCGATTTCAACCAGCAAGCACAAGAGCGAGAGAGGTTCTTGGTAGACGAGAAATCATAATAATATGCCCGAGAACCGCCCGTCGACGTCTACAAGAAGCAGACTTATTTTGTTATAGGCCCTATAGAGGACTTGTATTGATCCCCAATTTCAGAATCGCTGTTTGACACACGCTTAAACCGCCCAACACAATTTTCCAGAAAATTGATCCTCACTTGTTCATTTAACACATAAAATTCGGATTAATACAATTAGTTTGGATAAAGTCAAAATGTTGAATGATTTTCAAGTGTTTCGTTTATCAAGTCTGTCAATAGAAAGTGTTTCGTTTTTAAAGTCCGTCAGTATATGTTATTCATGATTAAAATGCTCACTGTAAACGGCTAAATTCAAAAAATGAGACTGATATTCATCTTTTTTGAGGGGCAGAAAATATGGAAGGACATTATTATGACTTACTGTAGTTACAATTGCTATTTTGAGAAATGAGCTGGACAGGTTTGCACCAGAGTCGTGCAGCGAGAGAGCGGCTACGATTTTTTCCTATAATCTTTTGGTGAAATATAAAATGGCTTTTTTCGTTCGCGTGTATTTTATATCATTACTGTGTTTATCACGGAGGTTGCAGGCCGGTTGAGAAAATAATAAATCTGAAAGAAAATCAGCAGACTCTGAGAAAACTACATTAACTACCACTCATTACGATATAAGTACAAACAACATCAGGCCCGGTCATATATCGCACATCTTCAACATGGCATTTTATTGATTTTCTTGTTCACCTAGTACTTGTTGTCATTTCCATTCATGTTAATGCAATTATTTCAAACAAAATAACTCTGTGACAATTTCGGACGAACGATTTGTACCAAATATTGTCAAATATTAAAGATAAATATCAGGTCAAATATAATAGAACAGAATGTTCAATCAACTGAAAATGTCAAGAAATGTCCTCACAGCGTGTCAATAAAAATCTCACATGGTGACCTTAATCACTCACTTATAGACAGACACATTAAAAAAGGTGCTGGAAAAACCAAACAAAACAAAATAAACATAATTAACAAATGGTTGGGATAGTTATAGACCAAGTCAATATGACGTCATATGTCAAACAGACAAAAGTTTTGGCTTTGCCACCATACTCACTCCATGTGTCAAATAGCTGAAACGTGAATATTGAAATAGCATCAGGCTTTGGCAGAGAACAAAGAACTAAATCACTTAAATTACATGTTATCCTCATGTAAGTTCGAGACAAAAACGCCTCTCAGGTATGTCAATATATCTGTGAACTGGGACAACCAGTATGGTCCAGATGATGACTTCACGGGCAAGGAGACAAAGCCTTGTACACTCTGTCCACTTGGTTTCCGTTTCTTCACTAGAGTTGTCTTTCTTTGTCATGCCTTGTGTTTTTCAAGGTTCCCAGGGAGAATAATATGTATGATGGCCAAGATCAAAATTGTATCTTAGTACTAAGACAGCAAATCAGGCCCTATTTGTTAGCATTCCATTCCGTTGTTGCGACATCGTTATCAGTTCACCAATTCTAACATACGGCTTACTTTGTTATCTATTGCAATATCCACAGATTTATGAGATAAATTTGAAAGAGTTTTATATGAACTACAATTAAGAGTCATTTTTGTTATTTTTTGCTTCTCATCTCACTCGATTCCTACACTGAGACTCTGGTAACCACTTTGCAGTGGATAAATCGTCTCTGGACTTCAAGGTGGAAATGCAGATACTTTATGTTTTAGAGATTACAGGCAAACAGACGGTTGCTATTGACGAAATCAAGGCCGAGGTTTTCATACCCTCTGAGGCTGTGGTCAGCAATGACATCAAATGGTTTTTGGAATACACTGTGGACGTGGGACTTTGTTCTCTGATTTCACTCCTGGGTGTTGTCACTAATGTTTTAAACATCGTCGTCTTTGTCAAGCAAGGATTCAAAGACACCATCAACATTTCCATGATCTCTGTCGCGGTTTGGGATCTAATCAAATGTTTGTGCAGTATCATTCGCAGAGTTTATGGACCATTGATGACAGTATCTCCCGTCTGGGGCACAACCTATTTTAATTTTACTAAACCATTGAGCTCTCTTCACATATTTTCAAGCTATGTATCCAGCGTACTGACGGGTTACGTGGCTGTGGAACGTTGTATATGCGTGAGCTTACCGTTCAGGGTCAAGATATTACTCACCCCAAGATTGACTACGGTAGCAATGATATTGTTGTCACTAATTTCATTCGGGTCATTCTTGGTGGTCTTTTTTATTTTCGACTATATGTGGATATTTGATCCCAAGTTTAATCAAACTGTCGGTATTTCTGTCTACAGTGAGTTTTATTATAGACAAAGCAAAAAAGTGATGCCTTTTTTTAAAGCGGTCAGTATTTTCTTGCCAGTGCTAAGCTTTGTGGTTATTTGCCTTAGTACGGCACTAATTATCTACAAACTACAAAAGTCCTCCCAATTCAGATCAAGATCTACCAGTGTGACGTCAGCTCGGGGACTAAGAAATAGAGGAGAAAAAAACAAAATGATGTCCAGAAGAGATCGACAAGTGGTTAAAATGTTGGTTGTCATCATTGTCATCTACATCGTCAATCTATTTCCAAGGATAATTAATAGTGGTGCGGAATTATTTTTACCTCAATTTTACATTTATGTGGATTACCATAATTTATACTTGTGCATCCTGTATTTTATCTTTGTCCTGGACTTCACTAACAGTGCTATCAATTTCTTTGTTTTCATAACGATGAGCTCTAAATTTCGGGCAACGTTCCTGGAAGTCTTTGTGAATAGCACAAGATATAGGGAGAGATAACAAAGTTGTATCGACTTGTCGAGAGTTGTCATTAAAGGCAAAGTTTTGTTAATGATCTGATCGACTTTAGACTATGAACTAGACTGGAATTTGCAAAGACAGAAACTTTAGTGAACTAATCCTGGTATTTTTCAGTAGTAAGTGATAGTGGAATTGGCTCCGGGAAACAATAATATGCAGAGCATCTAGAAGATATTAAAAGGTAACTCCTTATTAAAAAAAATATTGATGGTAACCTCTCTCTCTCCGATTGTTTGTTGTTCACATTTGATTTTTAATGTATGGCAACCTCTTCTGTTGCATCTGTCTTTTCAGACTGATTTCTATTTTTGAAAACAGATTTCCAAATCTTATCAGGTAGGGCTAGTTAGATGTTCAACCATGTGTGTGGGGCTTCTGGTTTTCAAACAAAATAATTTAGCTGAAATAAAAAGATACAGAAAAAGATCGAATTCGCATATATTTAAGATCAAAAGCAAAGCATTAAAGATAAAAGTGACAACAACAACAACAACAACAACAACAACAACAACAACAACAACAACAACAACAACAACAACAACAACAA
>JBCAUA010086175.1:0-10628 GCA_038406235.1 Peronia verruculata | reverse complement strand
GAGAGGCCTTCACTCTGTCACCAACTTTCCTCTCCCCTTGCTCGCCCCAAATGGGGCTGGTGACGCTTGGTGCCTGATGGCAAAAAGGTGCGGGGAAAGCGACTCTACTCTGTCTGCACCTTAAGGCATCAAAATTAAGATACCTTTCTGGTATCTGTGCCTCTGTAAATTGTGGGACATTGTACGAGTCATGAAATGGAAGAAGAAATTAACCCTGATTCAGATTCACAAAATAAAGAATTGTGTTTATTTTCATATGAAGACGAAAACTTCTTAACAAAAGTGATGATATATCATGAGAAAAAGATGTAGCACAGTTTTTACATAACTGTAACAAGAAAGAGATGCTGTATTTGTACAGTGTCACTTTGCACTGAAAAGATATCCTGAATATGAGAGGTGATAGTGACATCATTGAACAGGACTTGAGATATGCTGCTATTGCTTGAAGTGTTGAAGTGTGAATTTAGTATGCACAGATCATCAATCATCCTTGAGCTACTATTGTCACTGTCAAGTTTTTTTTTTAAATTTGCTATGTTACTTACTTTGGATAAATTGTTGAGAATAATATATACTCTATACAACTGAACATAATTATGTTCAGTGTTTAGATAACAAGACACTGTTTTACAGAATGTCTGATGACAATTTTCTTTGCTGGTTCAAATACCTATTCTAAATGTCTTTTTTTTTTTTTTTTTAATGAGAAGAATGAAATAGAGCTGGCCGATTGTGCTATTAATAGTAGAGTCTGACCACTATTACTGCTATGAAAAACCAGCCTGGGAATAGACCTATATCCACAAAACACTGAAAGGAAACAAATAAACCGAAAATAAAAAGAGAACAAAACAAAACGGCGACAAAAAATCTGTCACTTTTGTGACATTATTGTAAGTATCTTAAACTGTTTAATAAACATGTTTTTGTATTATGTCCAAAGCAATAGAAGTGATACACACTGTGTTGCGTAGAGTAATTTGGATAAATATTTGCAGGCTTATATACATGTAATTACATAAATAGTGTCAGTATCCAACTGCATAATTAATTTCTTTTTGTTTTTGTTTCTCGTAGTCTGATTTATTATACACGTCTTTATAAAGATGTGTATACAATACATTGGACATGCATGTAGGCATCAAAATAGGGATAATCAGCTGAGAGACGAGTAGAAGAATAGAAATGCAGGCCAATGGAATCTGGCTTTTCATGTAGCGTTGCAGTATCGTGTGTCCAGGAACAGTACCAGAACTCTGATGAAGAAAAGAATGACAAACAGTTAGCTATGAGGTATATGAGGTTCATAACACAATATGCATCTATTTAAATGTAGTATTTTTGTCCTTTGTTGTTGTTGTTGTAGTGGTCGTTAGTGTTGTTGTTGTTGTTCTTCTTCTTCTTCTTCTTGTCTTTGCTCAATAAACGATTACTGATATTCATGAATACATGTTTCTTGAAATTATTTGAAATTAGGATAGGAAGTAAAGACAGGCTTCGTCAACTGCGGTATTTATAAGAATATTTCATTGAGTTGACGCACATGAATGCTGTTGTATACATGTACTTTAAATACATGTACATCCATTTTTTCAAGAATCTGTCTTGGCATATTAGAACTATATTCTAGTCTTTTTTCTCTTTCCTCTCTCTCTCTCTCTCTTATATATGGATATATCCCCTGCCTCCTTTTCTCATTCAACTTGTTTTATTCCTTTTACATTATCTCTCGCTCTCACTCTCAATCATTCCTCCCACTTCCTCCTTTCCCCTGGTTTCTCGCATGTTATCATCCCTTACCTCCTAGTCCTATTGATTTCTCAAATTACTGTCTCTCTGTTCGTCTTTTTTTTTTTTTTTTCAGTTTGCATATATTTGCGTTTTTCTCTCATCTCTCTCTCTCTCTCTCCCTTTCTCTCTTTCTCTGTCTCCCCGTGTTTTTCACCCTCTCACCTATCCTCTGGTACTCGGATGTGCCTCGCCAGCCAACTGGCCACTTGCTTGGCGTAATCGTGTTTGGTATCGCTGTCGACTTTGTCCGAGTTGTGGAAAAGTCTAAGATTTACCATAGGGGCCATAGATCCTCCTCTCACCATGTCAACATTAGTTTGCAACTCCAAAGTCACATGCTGGAAATGCCAAGAATACTGCCCAGTCATTCAAACTCACGTTTTTACTACAATGTACATGTACATGTATATTAACTATCGATGTACACATGTATTTATTGTATAAAGGAAAACTCAGATCCTTGGGAATTGCGACGAATAAAGACGGGTGGGTAGTTGGATGGATGGATGGATGGATGGATAGATGGATGGGTGGACAGATGGATGAATGGATGGATGGATGGACGGATGGAAAGAAACAAACAAAGAGCAGTGGTGTTACCTCTACGTCCGTGTGCAGCATTTTGGAGAGCATGATGGAACAGGCGGAGAGAAACTCTGCATTTATGGACTTTTTATCCACATTTGTGCTCATGAAGCCTGCGATACTTATCATAGCCATGTTTTGTCACTGTTAAAATTACTCTTCGTGCTAAGTCTGCGACAAATGTAAAGTGCCTTGAACTTGAACGTTTTTGTGGGTCACTGTTGAGCTGAGTTCGCTTTGCTTAGATTATTGCCCTTGACTGTCACAATGTACTGCCGTTGTAGTGATAGACCGGATGTTCTGTTCTGGGCCGATTCTAGTAATTTGGTCTTGCCTTACGGTGACGACCTGAAGTTGTTGGGGAGAGGTGGTCTATCTCTAAGGCTCATAGACAATCCTAAACAAAAAAGCAGCAGAAACATCAGAAATGTGACGGATGGATGAACAGGCTTATGAGAAGCTTTTATCTTAATAGATTACACATTTTAAAGAGTTCTAAGAAACATAATATGCCATGGGCGGCAGTTGACTGTAAACAAATAAATAACAGACATAAAATAACATTGTACATTATACGATGAAACTCCCAACAATGCACTGGGTTTATGGACTAACATGGAATGGAATGGAATGGAATACATGTACACATTATTATATGTTATATGGAAACTTATCTGAAAGAAACTGGCATGGTACGCGTATCTGACATAAGCAGGTGATTCATCGTAAGACAGTACATGTATCTTAGAAGTCGCTGATGATAAGTACAATGTATAATGCTATCTATGATAGCGTGAGGGATATTACACTACTCTGATTATACCCGTGTGCTATGATGTGGAAATCGACGTGGATCGTTCCATGGCTTGCCGTGAAAACAAAAAATAAATAAATAAATAAATAAAAAACATTTTTAAAAAAATGATTCTTTCCACAGCAGCCGTTGGATTGAGATTAAGATATATCTATATATATTTCTTTTAAGGTCTGTTCCATCCTCCCATAACGATTAGAATAAAAAAATGTCTGTGGTGCCAGCAGTAAGGTGATGATGTTCGGAGATGCGGAGCTGAAATATTTTGACATGATGACACATAATTGTGACGGTACATGTGGTTGTAACGTGACAGTGAGATATGGACGGTAGAGGGAAAGTGGTGCATGTGTATTAACACGCGCCAAAGATCTGAGTGACCACATTAAAAACAATAGCAACAAAACTATAACTCAGCATTGAACTTGGTTCTATACCAACTCTTAACCATAAACGTTTGAAAAGACATTGCTGCAATGAGTGGGCCCCTGTCGTGCCCTAATAATCACGTTTAAGAAAAAATAGTCTTCTATGCCCCAAGGAGATAATGCTAGTGAATGGTATGCTATTGCACTGTCTGTGAATGAGAATTCCAATAAAAGTTCGATGAATAAACTTTTGATCAGACCGACTCTTTGATGTAGGCCTACTTCTAGTGTTAACGTTTGGCCTCAAAAGTGAGCCGATTAACCTTTTTAACGGTCGAGCAGCCCTACCTCAGCTGGTATAGCGAGAGCTACCGGTGTGGTATGGTGATTGCACGGGCCTACGTACATGTACATTCTAACGGACTTAAACTTTATGTGTGCATTGCATAATCTTGCCTACCGTCAAGCTGCTTATCACAAACGCTCAAATCAACAAAGTGATCAACGCAGGCAATAGCCTTATAACACTGTGCCCACAAAATGTTCTGGTAAAATGTCTTTTCCCAAAAGATTTCATTTAGATAATATCTTTTCCTCGTTACTGGTAGGCCTATCATTTAATGGGGACAAAAATTCACAATTTACAACGGTTTTGTAACAAATTGCTCTCTCACAACCTGTTGCATGTAAGCGTCGTGACTTCAAACTTTAATTGTGAAATAAAGCAGAATAATTGAAAATGAAATAAAACATTTACTAATAGCCTACAATTTGGATCACAGTGTTCATGTAGTTCACTCATTCATGAAATCACAGCTGTCATGTTTGAAGACACTACCGCTGCCACACATGTAATGTCCAACATCAGAGTTGTTTTCAGGACTGGGTGCTGAGACATCCTCCACACTTCTGTTGTCTCATCGCCTTTTGGAGCAGGACCATTGGAGTTTCGCACATCATGCCAGAATCTTACATCTGGCCTCGTCAACATAAAGATACCATTCAGCTGCAGTGACACAGTGGTTGGTTGTCAACTGCTGGTACAAGACGTCTATACCAGTTGACAGAGAGAGAGAGAGAGACAGACAGACAGACAGACAGACAGATAAACAGATAGACAGACAGAGAAAGAGAGCAGATTCAACGTGCTATACCACTGACCAGCCCAAGTGTCAGAGCGCAAACTTCGACATTCTCAGATCAGTATTTGCACGTTTTTCACATAGAAATGAAGTGATAATTATAAAAGTATGCATTTTAATTAAGAAATGTACATACACAATTTACATACCACATCAGAAGTTTATGTGCTCATCATTATGTGTCATTTCATTTTTATAAAAATACAATATAACTGTCAGACCGTACCTAATAAAACAATTCAAGAAAAACAAATAACACAGAAATCTATAAAGATAGTGATTATGTGTCATTTCATTATGTTTTCATAAGTCATACTACTTAGAACTTAGAAATATTGAGACCTCCATGCCAAAGCTACAATCAAATAGAAAGACAGAAAGGTTAGTTTATGGTTAAGCCAAAGCAGTGATGCTTACCTTCTCCACGAAAAGCCTCCTTACCTTATCGTTAGTAATCACCGCGTATAGACAAGTTATCGAGACTGTAGTGTAAGTCATAAAACAAACCATACGATATCTTCTTGAAGTGCTACCCACTTGTACAAAAATCCTACTCCAAAGCTGCTATGCTGGAAACCTTCAGCCAGTCTGTTCACAGGTCCTGTTTGTTCGTAAAAAGGGTGGCAAGTCCTCGGTGTCGACCTCAGCTCTTATCTCTGTAAGTTTAGAACAGGGAGGGATTCGTGGCAGCTTAAGACTGTCGTGAACTAGATCGATAGCTGGGCTTGTAGGTGCCGATCACCTGCTGGTCTGCGTTAGGAATTCTATCGATAACGATTGAAATCATTGATCAGAGTGACGGACGGAGGTGAAAATCGGGAGCTAGGCATAGGAAGTGATAAAGTCACACATAGGTTAAAGGACCAGCATGAGCAGCTGAGAATGAAAAAGCAAGAAAGAGAGAGAGGAGGAAATTAAGGGATACAGAGAGAGAGAGAGAGAGAGAAAGAGAGAGAGGAAAGAAAGAAAGAAAGAGAGAGAGAACAATTTTAGACGTCCAGCATGAAATGGGGATGGAAACTGTGTGGTCTGACAGAGGGAGAGCCGGCACAAAATAAGAAAAGCAATCGCTCGCAGGTAGCATAATGGTATTAGACCAACAAGCCAGTAGAGAAACAAACAAAGAAACATACACAAATTAAATGAATGGACAGTAGGTATATAGACTAACAATCTCAGCACAGTAATGAATTACCCCCTCCCCCCCCCCCTTCGTCCTCCTTTCCCTCTCCCCGTCAACACCCTGCCCCAAGCAGAGACAGCGAAATCTTAAATGAGCTGTAAACGCAACATTTCTGTATATCATTTAATTGCAGAACAATACCGCCGTCCCTTCCTTCCACTGACTTGTTCACTTGAGTAAATGACTAATGAGAGCGATAAAGACACTGTCACCTTGCAACAGCAACCCTAAATGTGTCAAAAGAAGCTATAGAAATTGTCAGATTTCTATAGTGATTTAGATGTTCATAGTTAAGGGATGACAGCTTGTGCTTTTTACATGACAAAGCACGAGTGGGCTGCACTGTTACCTGATATGTGCTGTTTGGAATGAAATATCAATTCAAATTAGACAAATAATTAGTGAACCTTTGACCCAGACTGGGCCAGTGACACTTCAAGGGTAAAAGATAATTAGAGTTACTGGTCTGAAATATAACATCGCCTCCGTCTAATATATGTATGGCATTGTGGTTGTCAAATAGTGGTCTTCATTTCCCTCATCATATTACCCCCCCCCCCCCGCCTCCACCTTCACCCCCACCCTCCTTCCCCAGGGTTTGCTATGTAAATCCTTATACTATTCTCTTGTATTGGAAATCACTCTATGAGTTATGCTATCTGTACTGACTGTCAATCCTTATGCCGCTCCGTCATCGAAATTGATCTCAGCTTCTTAGCTTGTGGGTCTCAAACTCAGTACATTAGCAGTTCCCCCGTGGGGACCCGGGGTTTATAAGTACGTTCTCTGCTCCCACTTGCAGGGGGTGTAAGTGTAAGCCCGCCATCGGTGGGGGTGTCTCCCATTGAGTGCCATCCTCGACATTCCAAGGGAGACATCTCTTCTCTCTCTCTCTCTCTCGTTGCTCCTGTCTTCTGTCCCGCTTTCTCTCCTCTCTTCCTCTTGACATGTAAACGTATCTTATCGTCTTAACACAATATAAGCCGTAATCGTGCTGATGTGTCGTTAAAGCCCAACACAAACAAACAAAACAAACATTAGCAGTATGCAGACTGGACAAACTATAAGGGAATACCCCCCCCCCCCCCTTTTTTTTGACAGAAAGATAACGATCAAGGGGGTTGAAGGAGAAGACGAGGGGGGAAATGAAGAAAGCGAAGACGGAGAAGAAGAAATCAAAGGAGAGGAAAGGCAGAACAAGAGGAGGAGTAGGATGAAGAGGAAAAGGAAGAACAAAACAAAGAGAATGAACAAAGGGAAGAAAGAAAACAAGATGACGTCTAGATGCTACTAACAAATACGCTGGTCTCACAAATTCTCTCCCCTCCCCCCCTCCCTCCTCACCCCAACACAAAGACATATCTATCTCGAGCATACAATGCCGTCAGTCTAAATTCCTAAGACTTTTTAACGATTATGAAATCTACAAATATAGCTGAAAAACAGAGAATTGGCGTGAATTTTCCATTACGATTTGATACATTACTTGTACCCGTATATCTTTGTCTTCGGTCTTCCCTCTGTTCACAGGAGACACCGTAGCACTAAGTTGAGGACCGTTCGTAAATACGTAGACACAACAATGTTCTTCCAGACACAGACGTCAGCAAGTCATTAGACTTAGAGCACCGTCTCGTCCCCTCCCTCTGCCGTTGACAATAATGGACTTGTCAGCCTGTGACCATTGAAGCTCATAATGTCCTTAGACCTGCCGCCTGCCCACACCATAACAGGTAGGCTGGCATTCAGTGGTAAGTTCCCTGTGCCTACCTTGCCTCAATAGCCAGATCTATAAAATGAAATACATGTACTGGAATACTGATGTCTACATAGTCAGCATTCAGTGACCGTCCTGACCCAAACTTTAATGCGAATGTTTGGTACTTGTTTACTTATTTATTTATTTTTATTTACCCTATGTATGTATGTATGTATGTATGTATGTATGTATGTATGGATGGATGGATGGATGGATGGATGAATGAATAGGTAGATGGATGGATGGATGAATAGATGGATGGATGGATGGATGGATGTTGGGTGGATGGATGGATGCATGAGCAACTGCATGTGCCAATATCCCAGTTAACTGAATTACATTAACCAATATGAACTAAAGGCCTTACAAGTTCATTGCCATACCATCGACAACAACAAAAGAAACAACAACAAAAAGCTGTCCAGTACAGATGAAGTTTTCTTTCATTTAAGAATTCACTTTTTTTTCCTTTTGTTATGAGAGAGTTTTGTGATAACAGATTGGCTGGCTTTGAAATACTGGACAAACATAACACAAAGTAAAACCACGAACAAGTTTTGATGAAAATAAATCTTTTAATCGTTTATTCCATAAGTTTATACAAGCACTGTATCAATTTCCCGTTCCCTCTTCCATGAGTAATTAAAAAATAGGGACAAAAGCAAGTAAGAGACTTGTCATTCGCAGCAGAACAGCTCTCTGATACCAGAGGACAGTCACCACCTCAAGAGAAGAGTAAGTCGTAAAGGAGATAGACAGGCAGAGACAGGTCGATCAGCAGACAGACATTTAGAAAGACTGGTAGGAAGGCAGGCGGGCGGACAGACAGTTAAACAGAGTGTTTTTGCAAGGGAAACACACATAATATCCTCTTATTCAGTTTTACCAAAAATAAACATACATGTATTTAACCTCAACAAATCCGTAAGGCATCTGTCTTCATGTGGAAAGACACAAACTGTAATTAAAAACTCTTTTTTTTTCATTAATCTAATGGCGAAATGCACCACATTTCTTTCAAAATCGAAGAACTTGTAGTGACCGGATCACACCTTTGACGGACGCATATAAACATATGAATGTCCAAATAACAAGAAACGCCGGATGCGTGTTCGTACAACTGAGTAATTCAAGTTGAATGTTAGACAATGGCCATCGTTACATACATCCCGCATGTAAATGATTAAGATTTATAAGATATTCATCGCCAAAATCTCTCTCTCTCCCCTGAGAGCACAGATAAATGACACTACTGCGACATCCAGGCTCCTCTGCCGGTATCCGGCGCGCTATTCTGGATCTTAGACTAATAATTATAATGAGACGATGTTACTAACCATATTATCTAGTAATAACTTGCCTGAATCGTGCCCAAGTCGCTATCTCTCATCGGATTAATCCATAATCGTCCTCCCATGTCCATTTGTTTCTTTGTTTGTTTGTTTGTTTGTTTGTTTTGTTGTTGTTGTTGTTGTTTTGTTTTTCATTTTAAAATTTATTGTAGGCCTACAAATAACTGAATATGCCTCAGTTCGGCAACTTTCATGGACTATAGAAGTGTTTTCATCTTAGACGAAAAAAACGACCCCGCAAATCAAGCCTCTTGGAAAATCTTCATTTAGTAAGCGAAAAACCTATAGGTCGTTCACTTATGACGTTTCGCTTTCGCGTCCGTGCCACATTCTATTGTTTACATTTCAAACACGGAAGTAAATCACTTATGACGTTTCGCTTCCGCGTCCGTCCCACAAAAAATCGCACTCCAAACACAGAAGTAAACACCAACGTGGAAAGGATCTACATAATTGGTTGACTCTACACCTATCTGGCCACTGGTAGCATACAGTTGATGCGCAAGGCGAAATGGTCAACATATTTCTGGCCCTTAGAAACATCACTACACAAAGCAAAGCAGGCGAATTCATCAACCTAGACGCTAACAACACACGATCATTGTGCACTACACTGAGATTCTCATGCAGGAGGGGAAAAAACAGCCCAATTTCGTTAAAGACACCAAAGTACAAGAATGTAAATATTTTGTTTGCTGTGCAATGTTATTACATGTATGTAAACAGATTATTTAGCTCAGCAATAACAGTGTTTGAATACAACATTTTTATATACAACATTTGCACATGCACAGTCTAGTCTATTTACAAAGTCTAGAAAAAGGGTGGATTACAAAAAGAAAAATAGAACAAATACAGAGAGAGAGAGAGAGAGAGAGAGAAACCTAAACAACACAAACAATGATGATTATGAAGAGAACAAAAGTAATTATAATATGATAATGCTAGTAATAATAATATTGAAAGCCAAAGAAGATGTGTTTTCGCGACGTTAAAAAAAAAAAACAAACAAAGGCCAACAACGGCCAACAAACAGCCGTAGGACTATCCCGGAAATTACCTTAAAAAAAATAAGCAAAAACACAAAATACTTGGGCAGCCCCCTCGTCAGCGGCAGACTGGGTCATGGAGATTATTTAACTACATATATAACAGTGAACACCTGAAGTGCAGTATTTTCTAATTTTGTTGTTCATTTAAAAAAAAGAAAGATTTATGGTTGTAATGAATTTAGCAAACAAAAATAAATAAATAAACAAACAAACAGTAAATAGACAAATAAATAAATGTCAACTCACACTGTTAAGAAGTCAGCTTGCGATATAAAAGTATGATTATTGAGAAACTGACAGATTGACACACACACACACACATACTCATGCACACAAACACATGCACACACATAAACACACACAGTGGAAAAAGGGGGGGGGGTGGAGAAAAGTAGGCAAGGATGAAAATAAAGAAATGCAAAACAAATACTCACGCTTTTTTTTTTTTTTTTATTCAACTGACTTATTTGTAATGATGCCCTAAGAGGTTATATTTCTTAACTGTTGTTTTTCTTAAGCCTTTCAATCCTAAGAGACAGGATTATCTCGGCTTTTAGAAGTTGCCAATTTTTGCTGAGA
>JBCAUA010086164.1:0-10628 GCA_038406235.1 Peronia verruculata | reverse complement strand
TCTATCTATCTATCTATCTATCTATCTATCTATCTATCTATCTATCTATCTATCTATCTATCCATCTATCTATCTATGTCGGCGCCTTTCTGAAGCACGTATATTCAGGTTGAAATGCCAAAACTTCTCTTTCACTTCCACCTATTTTCCGCCTTTATTCCCCCCCCCCTCTCTCTCTCTCTATCGGTTATCGTTCATCATGATATGAATGTTCACAGAAAATCATAAACAAAACACTCACCTCTGTACAGTCTTTAACCTTTTAGCCGGCCCCATATGCGTCAACACACTACTCGTCAAAACAGAGATTAATACTGTTTTTCATACCAAGGAAAAACTTGTCATCTTCCACACAACAAGAAACAGATGCCGAATTAGCGAAGAGAGAGAGAGAGAGATAGAAAGACAAACAGGCAGACAGACAGACAGACATACAGTAGAAGATAGTTGAGAGATATTAAGGAAAGGAAACAAAACGAGAGAGAGAGAGAGAGAGAGAGAACGAAAGAAATGGTAGGAGGGATAAGAGTGAAGAATGACGATAACAACCGAGCGCGACAGATATTCATATTGACAAACAGACAAAAGGACAAATAATAAATGAGTGAGCGGTGGCAAAGGAGATGCATATGAGAACGAGAGAGAGAGAGAAGAGAGAGAGAGAGCGAGAGAGAGAGAGAGAGAGAGCAAGAGCTAATATGGAAACATTGAAAAGAGACCGGAAAAGCAACAGCAAACAAAAGCTAAAGAGGGTAATGCTGGAGAACGGGTATGGAAGGGAAAGATAAGCATTCATAAAATCTCGCATAAACAGAATGATGATCTATCACTGAAGGAGAGGAACGGGGGACCGTGCCGACACTATCACATGGAAAATATACATATGAGAGAGGGAGAGAGAGAGAGAGAGAGAGAAAGAGAGAGTGAGAGAGAAGAAACTCAAGGAGCACAAGGCCAAGAAAACAGATTGACCTTTTACCTCCGATCCCAGGAGTGGGAAAAGGAAAAAAAAAAAGAAAAAGGCGGTCAATGACCTCCGATGTCTCCCCTCCCCCCCGCCCCCCACCCCCAAACCTCCTCTATTCTCATCTCTCCTTCCCGCTTGATCCCTTTCTCCCTATTCCTCCCCTCCCCGCCCCCATCCTCCTTAAGGACTAGGCTACTTGATCCGACGTTAGCAACAATCCATGACCATACTAATGACGAGTCAGGAATGGTGCCTAGCTGTAATCAGACCGGACTCGCGGATGTCAACCTTTATCCATTTGTTTAACAATCCGACAGAAAATCAATGCAGGCTCATAACGAATTAGACCGAGTGAAATCAACGGGGCGTTCACTTGCCAACTTACTAGGGAGAAGCCGGTTTGATTTTCATATGAACCAATAGGGAGATAATAAAAATAAGAAGAAGGAAGAAGAATGAGAATTTTTTGGAAGAAGAGAGACAGAAGACCCGAAAAAAAAAAAAAAAGAGAAGCGAACCTAAAGGGGAAAAGAGGACGAAAAAAAAAACAACAAAAAACGAGAGAGAAATTTGAATAGTCAAAGAAGAGTAGAAGTCGTAGAAGTAGTGAAAAAAAAATGACATGAAGAAACAGAACAAGAGAAAATAACAGATAAAAAGTTCAAGAAATAGTAGGGGTCGTAGAGGCGGCAGAGGCAGAAGAAAAAAAGTCAAATTATGAACAAATTCAAGCACAGCAAGTTATCAGAGAGTGATAATGAGGTGTAACTTTAAAGAAATAACATTATTTTATAACAGAAACACTCTCAAGGTATGAAGAAGAAAAACAAAATCGCACAATGCTGCCCAGGAAGATCTAAAATTGTACCTTTGTTGGTCTCCTGTGAGACATTTCTAAGTGAGGATGTGAAAAGTTGTCATATTGAGGTTATTGACATAATACAACGTTATTCAGCAAGAGAACGGAATAAGCTGTTCGTCGGAGAAGATGAGACAGTAACAGAAAAAGAAAAAAAAAAGCTTATAAATGAAACAAACCACAGTAATACATTCGTATTGCTAAACAGCAAGGAAGATGGTAGAAACAGCAAAGTAGAGGCAACAACAAAAAATCCCGTGTGAGCTATAACAAGGGATTCCCCCGTTAAGTTTCACTCTCTGTGTTCATTAAAGCCCCATTTACACATGGGGTAGGACCTCTGAGTTTGTCACCCAGGTATGCCCCTCTCTCCTCTGCCCGGAGGATTCCATCGCTCACATTTGTTCCTTGCGATTGTCATATTTACACGTAGCGTTCTGTCTGTCGACCCTGTGTTGTTTTTATTCAATTGTTCACTATTAGATTCTGTGCAGACCTAGATTCTAGTTGTGGTGTGTTCGTGAAAAATGGCTGACGAAGTTCTAGATGAAATGTTAGCTCTATGCGTAAAAAAACAAAAAAACAAAAACAAAACATGGACAAATAAGGCGATTTGAGTGAAGAAATGGTTGCTAAACAGGTGCACCTATGTACACACAAAGCTGTTGAATGAACTTCGCTTGTACCTAGATGGCGTCAAACAATACTTGGGTTTGGATCAGTCAATACCTAGGCGTCCCTATAAACAAGCCAGGTAACCGGATTCAGTTGGAGGCTGGCAATAAATCGTGGCCCGAGAATTAAACTGTTTTAACTGCAACAACTTTATAACATAGTTGGACACTTTCATTCTGAGACAACGAAACTTCGATGAGCCAAACTCAGATCGTGTGACTCTTGTTGAACTGCATGCATGGTGCTCACAGATTTGGCAGCCTTTTCTCAATTTGGCTATTGCTATAAATGTCTGATGCATTCTCAAATTTGAATGCGATGAATGTTTTCATGTCATTGATGTGTCTCATTTTTGCCAAGTTATAATTTGTATGAATAATGTTTTGTTAAGGTAAAAAATTTGGCCTCTTGTTACTGATTCTTAAACGGTGTTTTAAATCTAGTGATGTGAACAGCCAGCTTCCAATGCCTATCGCGGGTGTCTGGCCTGGTATAGGGACGCTTAAGTCGACACTCATGAAAAAGCAGAGCAGTAACTGTTGCATACAACACAGAACAAGCTATAACGCAAACACAAATTCATGGTCCAACATCGTGTGCGACATGCCAAGATAACAACACCGGAGGAAAGTGAAAGGCACAGAATAGCCGTACCACTGTGCGACAAAAGAAATGGGCCTACTATAGTGTACTGTATAAACAAAAGGGTTCTAGCCTTCTCTATTGTGCTTTGGGGGGAAAAAAATAATTTCAGAAACAAGCAACAAAAAGTGATCTGTATGCTTAGATGTTACAATGTCCACAGGCTGATTAACGAATTTGTACTTTATTTTTTAATCTGACCACAAAACTTCTCTTTTAATTCTCAAAAATTTATCTCGCCTGGCTGCAACTTCAACCGAAATTTCATACCGCGGAGTTGGTGGCCAAAATTTCAAGCAGTGCTTGATTTTCTGAATCCGTCGCGGGGAAACGTGCATTTGGCACCAAGGACGGTGGGGATGTTCCCCAACACTCGCGATTGGACCTCAATGACAGGGGATTTGTTCCACAAAGGACCGTTCCTCTAGACGATTCACTACGAGTAAATCGGGCTTAAGAGCTTCTCATGGTTGCGTCAAGAATAGATTGCGCCTAGTTTCACAAAGAGCAATGCTTGTTTGTCGGATAACCAATATATTAAAATAAGAGGAAATTTTTGTGATGTGTCATTAATCATAAAACTGCTTGAGTTAAAAATGAGCAAAGAGAGAAATCCTCCGCTAAGTGACAAAATGGACCAAAATATTTGGGCTAGCTCGTCACCTTGATAATGTAAATATCCATCTTTTCAACTGAATATGTGAAAATCTATGAATGACAAAAGAGGCCTATATGCTGAGGAATATGAAATGAAAATGAAAATGAAGAAAACCAGGGATAAATAGGGAGATGAGGACAGAAACCGACGGAAAACAAAATTAATGAAACAAACAGAGAACTGAGAAAAATAAACAAATATTACCCAAATGATGATGGCAGTAGGAAAAAAAAAAGAGAAAGAGAAAGCGACAGAGAGAGAGAGAGAGAGAAAGAGAGAGAGAGAGAGAGAGCGAGAGACAGACAGACAGCAGACAGACAGACAGACAGGGAGAGAGAGACAGAGGGACAGACAGACGGACGGACAGAGACAAACAGACAGGCAGACAGATGGTCAGAGAAACAGACCCACGGACAAAGACAGACAGCCATCTAACCGACAGACAGACAGAGACAAAGACAATAGAAACATTAACAGTGACAGAGACCGAGAGAGCGTCAGAGGCAAAGCAAAAAGAAGGGCAGTAAGAGAAACTAGACCTGTATCGCTAGGGGCGCTCCAAAGGCAGGAAGAAGAAAAGTTAGATAACTACAACATGAGCGGTGCAGGCCCAAACCATTGAGGAGAAGGACACTAATGTGTCAGTCGCCTGGGGATATTTATGAGAAGATGACACGAAAACAATGTGTCCATATTTCACATCTCACAGCGTCAAGCGATCAGGCGGGCACGAACAGCCCTGGCTGGTCAGAACTGACCAATAAACAATTCTAACCACCACCTTTGCCCTCTGGAGTGGTGTTTATTTTTGATCGATGGTCTGTAGCCAAACTATGCCAACAAAAAGTCAATGCATCAGTAATTCTGCTCAGGAATCCATTCGCAATTTCCTATATAGTAATTTTGTTCTTTATTGCTTCATGTTCGACCAGAATTATATCTGTCTTGTAAAAAGACAAGAGACTTGTTATGTCTGAGGCGCCGCTGAGGACAAAGGCCATTATGGCATGCAGAAAAAAATGTTGTTTTTGAGACTGAAAATGATTTGTGATAGGGTTATTTATGACTATTATTATTTGAAGGACGCCCAGTGCCTGTGAAACAGATTCAGTGTAGGCACTAACAAAGTAACGTGAGCCATAGACTGATTCATTGTAGACTTCAAACTATGTCATACGTAAGGGCAGACACTCATATTTTAAACCAATACTAAATAAAGAAATACAGAAACCCCCTCAAGCGGAGCTGCAGAATGAGGAAACAACATCCAGAACAAAGAGTGTAGATTCTAACACTAAAAACACACTGTTCTCATTTTCTTTTAAGCTCCTTCCGAATGGTCTCTTTAGATCTTCACATTAAAATGCTTATATAAATACAAAATTGCGCGTTTTACTAAATACTTATAGCAACTGGAAACAAGGACATTTATTTCATCTACGACAGCACATACAATGTCTATTCCCCATGAAAACGTCCATGTATTTTAGGTTCCGATTTGGACGAAGTATACATTCTTATCTTCTAAAACAAAAGCGTCATTCCCGGAATCGGATGATTATTCTTTATTTACCCCAAACTTGCGCTGCCACCTTATTCATTTTGCAGTAGTGAGCTTTCTTTTACACCTTTAACGTTATGCAGTTTGCCTCAGCATCTTCTGTCCACATTTTGGAGACATGATTGGTTAGCAAGATTGCACTGTTGAATTTAGTTTTGCGGTGTGGAAAAGTCTATCGCAATAGGGCGAAATTTCCAGTATTTATTAGATGTTTCGTCTAGATCATCTTGTCTTGAACAATTGCCACAACGCCATAAGAAAAATACAAAAAATGGGCAACAGGACAAGAGAAGGAAACGGGAAGGACAATAACAAAGGATTTGAAGGAAGCCATCAATTTGGCCTGTGACAGGCTCGGGCGGTTTTCCTGCATCCCCTGGGACCGGTCTACATTCAGGGAGGTTGTGACTTGGTCACTAACGATAATTCAACTATCACCAGTGGCTGACACGATCTTACAGCTTTTGGTAAACATGACCCTATTAAGCCTGTTGTGACACTCTCACTGAGCGGAGCATAAGCTGAGATAGACTGAGACTCTGTGTCTTCATGCTCGAAGGTCGGGGCGAGCGGCGAATTTTACCATCTGAGCTGTTCTTTGGCCCAGTTCACTGGTTTGATCTGTCATGTTGACTAAGTTTTTTGTTGTTGTTGTTTCAGATGTAGTGCTTCAATCCTAACAAAGTAGGATTGTTTCGGCTCTAAATGCCTGACCAGGCTGGAGTGAAGAATTATTGGGCATAGATAGAAATTTGGAATTTGGTAATTTTACCCGGACAGCCCGGACAGTTATTGGCATCTCCTCTTGCTCCTTATCCGATTCTTAACTGTCAGGGATTATTTAATGTGAGTAACGTACATACAGGTCCTCTGAAATACATTGGCTCCTAATAGAGAAGGCTAGACGCCGGGCTGTCCTATCCAAGAAGCCAGGCGATTGTGAGGACACTTAAAAAAAAAAAAAAATAAAGAAAGCAGGTGCTGATCATCGAAAGGCTCTCATCAACTCACGGGATCCAAAATTCGAAACCACGACGTCGGCGACGTGTGCGTGTGTGTGTGTGTGCGTGTGTGTGTGTGTGTGTGTGTGTGTATGTGTGTGTGTGTATGTTTTGCGGGGAGCAAACGTCTATCTCTGCGGCCATAACGATTCCACGTTGATAATCAGTGATATTGACAGAGCCTGAGCCGCGCAATCCCAATCCCGAAAGGACGCCAAAAACAACGTTGTTGCTATTTGCAAAGAGGCACAGGGGGCTCTGCAATTTTTCCAGGTCTCCAGAAAGTGTATGCTCTCAGCTGGTTTAAGTCAAAATTTACATTATGAGTCAGCAGCAGCTGATTAATAGTACAATACTTAATATGAATGTGGCGTAATTTAGTAATGGCAGTAACGCAGTTTCAGCCTGATTAGGGCCCATTTGATACATTGAATACACATTTAAAAAAAAGAGAAAATGGAGTTCTGGAACTGATGCCAGAGAGGCAATGGCTACTTTTAACAAATCAATGCTCAAATAACCATGCGGTATTTACATGTACAGCTGTTTACTGAAGGCATTTGAGCTAATCCATTCTGATGATAGGCTTCATGTCCCAGAAAGAAGCACAGACAAGTTTATAAGCTTATTAATACGATATAAGATAACGGTGAGAAAACGTGGCAAAGCATAACAGAGGAAAAATGGGTGAAATTTAAAGAGAGAGAGAGAGAGAAAGAAAGAAAGAGAGAGAGAGAGAGAGATCATACAGGCCAAAGACGTAACAACAAACACGTACGTACTAGCCAAATAAACTGAATGCCTTGAAGAAAATGAAAACACACAGGATATCAAATGAGGTGTGAAAATGTTCCCACAGATATGTCCTTTTTTAGAAGCCAGAGGCTGTTTGACTATCTACATAGAACAAACCCATGAATGTAGGTTATCATCAGGCGATCGTGGCCCTGCGTTCAGGCATAGAGATGGTGACAACCTCCGCACAGAGGGGCTTTCCCTAGAGAAAAGGTGAAAAACGACAATGGAGAGCTCTTAGCTCCGCGAGGGGAAAGAAAGCTGTCTTAAAATGGAAGGGGATTGTTGGTAAGAAGAGAATAATGGCTACAAGAATGAAGACAACGTAGATGTATTGCTCCATGGGCAAAAAATCACGAGATGAGGGATTCGGAAAAGGATATGACTAAAAAAAAAAAAAGTCTGAAATGTTCATTGGGGAGTATCTCAAAACCATGGAGACGATCATTTGGCAATTTACGGTAAAGAAGCGCACATCCAAGATAAAGCAATCTGGTGTTGTAAGAAGGTAGTCCTATAAACATTATATATACGTCTATACATATACATACATAAAATTACATAAATAACGGGCAGTCAGATTACTTGCTTGTCCACAAGGCTTTGTATCTTTTTCCCGATCAAATCTACACTGATTTTTTCGGAGTCACGTGAAATGACTGTCTCTACCTAGAACCTTCAACAGCGTGACAAGTATGTGAAATATGGGGGCAATAACTGACTGAATGTATTCTCTAGTGAATATCACGCATAGAGAACAGCGGATGGAATTGAAAAACAGGAACTTCATGACATTTATGAAACAGGGAACCATTCTGCCGGATTTAGTCCGTATTCTTCATCGATAATGGCTGCTCAACTTGATTATTTGATTCTCTGAGGCATTAACGGTTTCAGCGATCCGAACTCATAAAAAAACTTGAAAGCTGTCAACTAAGCAAGAAGGCTACCAATGCTGACTCGATCACATCGACAAAAAAAAAACAGCAATAACAACAACAGGTAAGCACAACAGTAGAACTATCAATAAAAGCTATAGCATCAACAGCGCCTATGGAATCCTCGAGGAACGCATATCTCCATGTATCTTTATTTCTGGATAATGCAAGCACATTTTACAGAGTGAAAGGAAATTTAAAAATCCACTTCACATTTCATCCACTTTCGGAGAGAAGTTATGGCTAGAATATTCTCATCTCTGGATACGCTGAAACTAAAGATATTTTCCTCTCCTACGATGTTACTTGAAGCTCAGCCTGGAAAAACGTTTGATTTCTTGTTCTCGTGCTATCTGACAAACACCTAAAGAAACACACCGTCACTAATGAATGTCTTACAAGGATAAAATCTATCAGATTTTCCAATTCACAATTGTTTTTGGATTACTGTTTCTTTAATATAAGTGAACGGGATGGTCGTGACAGAAAGAAAGAAAAATCTGATCATCCACACAGTAGAATAGGGAAAGAACACTGAAAAAGAACAAGATTAAGAACAAGATGAAAAGAAGGCAAAAAGAGAGAAGAAGAAGAATAAAACAGAAAAAGAAGAAACGTAAAAGGAAAACGAACAACATGCACAACAACAGCATCAACAGTACCACAAAACATAATAGTAGATCAAAGAGTTAAACAAAAACAATAAACAATACAGCATGAAAGGCATGCTACTCCAAATGGGTTCTAAGTGGTTCGAGGCACTGAGCCAACTCACCCAAATGTTCCTCAAAATTAGATTCCGTATACCCATTACTATGCAGCGCAAAAAAGAACTGGGCCAACATGAAGCAATCTCATTTACACCTCTCTCCTCTCACACAAAGTTACATTGTTGGGTAAGGCCGGGGCTTGGATATGACTTTTCGTCCGCCAACAACTCTTGAGATGTGGATGAGATGATGAAACAATTCCATTTAATGGACAAGTGTCCCCTGGGGTTCTCTGATTATTCTGCTTGGCTTCTGTGACCTGGGGAATGATCGTGAGAGGCGGCGGATGGAGTTAGAGATGCTGAGAGAGGAATGGTTTTTAAGGGAACAAGAGCTGGAATACGGGCTCAAAACTGGTGCCAGAATTTCAGTGGAAGAAATCAGAAGTTTCCCCTGGCGATAAACACCTTTTTTGTTGTTGTTGTTGAATTGTTTAATTCTCTGTCCAACATCAGCTCCACGCTCTACGTGGACGCGCAACTGGTTAGCCATTAATTTTTTTGTCCGTCTATTCGCTTTCTCTCTTTTCCTTTTCTTTTTTCATATTTGCTGTCCTATATTTTTTTTCAACCCGCGGTTCATTCCTGTCGCTGTGTCCCCTTTTTCTGCACAAATTCATTTCGGACTGACCTTAAAAAAAAACAAAAAACGACAAACAGGGCCCACTTTGTCAGATGGTTCCTGTGAGGTGTGAATCTCAAGTCCCCTACTGAGTTCAACAGGACCGGTTGGTATTGTCGCTTTATTTGTCTGCCATTGCCTATGTTGGCCATATGGGTTGCTGTTGCTGGCCTCAGCAAATCTTTTTTTTATTACAAACCCACGGCAAAATCCAGAAATCATAGCAGGTGTTTTTGGATCTCTTATTTAACAGACAGACCGCAAAGTCCATTTTTTCTTTAATAAAGAAAAAAAAAATGAAGAGATGCCACAGGTTTTCATGTAATATTATGGGAAACTACATTTTAGTACGTAGAAAAAAAAAACGAGGTTAGTTTGTGATTAAAAAGCCGTTCGGTCACACCGCACTATGTACTATCCACAGTGAGGCCACAAGAGATGTCATTCTTCATTTGGGATGGGTTTCTTCTTAGAAGGCGGCACCGTCCTGGAGGGGAATCGGCTTCCGCTTCATTTTTATCTACGGCCATCTTCGACGCTGTCGTGCGGCAGTGCTCCTATACCAACTCAGTCTGTCCTGCCAAAGTGGCATTATTAGTTTCACATTTCCCCATAGTCCTTCCACAATACAGCGGGTTTTTCTAATCTTCAGACCACAGAAGCCGAGCTGCTGACAAAAGATACCCAGCCACAGTCGTGCTGAGGGACTGCTAAGCAATAACTCAGGTTTTACAAGTTCCCTTCACGTCCTCAAAAGAGGAATATCAAGCTTTGCGGTTGTTGCGTGTGATGATCCTCGCCGCTGTTTTTCTTCATTTCGTTGAGCAGAATGACACTCCGACAGGAATGTGTTAACATGGCCGTACTGTGTTATGTGACTAAAAAGTGCTAAATGCTGTGACTCTAGCTGTCAATAAACATACAGATAATCAGATAGCTAGACAGAAAAAGAAATAGATAGCAGATACACAGATGCTACAGATAGACAAACACACACACTGTACATACATACAAACATATATATACAGACGTACAGACAGACAAACAGACATTCAGAAAAACAGACATAGATAGACAGATAGATAGATAGATAGATAGATAGATAGATAGATAGATAGATAGATAGATAGATAGATAGATA